>CEMJ01391126.1:0-10719 GCA_900068955.1 Clitocybe nebularis | reverse complement strand
CTGGGCATGCTCAAAGATATACAACGCCAACCTGGGCAGGTTCAATGGTATGTGGTCATGTTGAACCCTATAGGTGACGCCTACAGCTGCGCATCTTCACATCAACATAGCTTTTTTACGTTATGCTGCTTCCAAATTTTGCATATTCGTAAACACAACTGGTTGTGATCAAGTAGCTAACCAATTTTTCGGGATATCTATTACAACTTACCATTGCTACTGAATCAAGATGCATATCAGGAGTATCACAACACACACTGGTTATTGACACTTATCAGCACTACAAATCTACTCTAATCGCTTCGTACTCGGAATTTGTATCGCTTTCCGAAATCCCCGCAGCCGTCCTTTGCTAATCGCCGACGCAATCACTGCATTGACGCAAACCTGTTCAGGTGCTATCCTTAGTTAGGAAAGTTCTTCGTCTCTGCTATATAGGTAGTAAATGAATACAAAAAATCATATTATTATAAGGAAGGACGAAGGTTGGTTAAATACAGCGGTAAAACAGATGGGTACATACGTCCATAAGATATAAATAGTTCTGGTACATCTAGGCAATCTAAGCAAATCCTCAAACCTAACCACCACCGTGTCTACTGATGCACTCCTCTACTCTGATTGGAGTAGTATCGAATCCGAAAAAAAAGATGGTGGCTGTCAACCCCATGCAGTGCCCTTCTCCACGCGCGCCTATTCCCACGTCTGATGTGTGACCTCCACTACCGAGTCCTCCATGAGCCTCAAGCTCGTCTTTTGGTGGCCTCAACGGGAATCAAAGGGGATCATAGGCATGCGCCCGCCCGCCGCCCGCCATGCATCCTGGCGCTTCTGCAGACCCTTAAGAAGCTTGTAAAGCACTTGTCGGACTTCGGGCATATAACTTTCGAGTATTTCTGGAGAGGGATCTTCGCCTAAACATTGCTCAAGAACGGAGCGTAGTTCAGCGGGAACAGAATGTATGTCACTGGAAGAGGCTGTTGTGAGTATTTGTTCGTATAACTTTAAAACAGTAGAACGCCCACCTAAGATCGATGCGGTAAGAAGCAAAAGCTTGAACGGTAGCATTGAAGTTCGTGCCAATCCGCACGAAAGCGTCGCTGACTTGCCCTTCCGTTGCCTGTCCGATGCTCCATCTCCTCAAAAGTTCTTGTAGATCTTTGGTGGAGAGGAGGAGATTGCGGACGGAATTTGGCACGTCTATCTGGCTCCCCTGTGTACGGATGGTAATGATGGGACGTTGAGTAAGGGCAGCGGGATGCATGAAGTGGTAAGCGGGGGGGCGGGGCTTATTCAAATGTAGAATTGAAAGGGAAGATAAAGGGGATGCAGGGTTGAGGTCCGGACTTACCGTAACTTGGTTTTGAGAAGCACTGATATTGCTGTTGCTGCTTGAGGTAGATGAACGTGATGCATGAGAGTTCATAGTGTCCGAGTCAAATGGGCTGTGCAGATGGTGATATCAGAGCGTGAATTAAAAAAATTGTTTTAGGGGGAGGGGGAGATCCAAACGGCGAAATGGGGGGAATGACAATAACTAACCGGTTGGGTGACGACGAAGAAAAAATTGGCCGAAGAAAAGAGCGTTGTGGATGAGATGCCGAAAACTACAATGCGGAGAGCGATTCTTTATAAGAGAATTGGGGTGGATAGGTTACAGGCAAAGCTGATGAACAAAAGAGGAGGAGTACGGTGGCAAAGATCCTGTACATCGCCTCAGAGGATACGAACCCGTTCTCACCAGTTGTCTCAGCTGATAGCAGTACAACAGTGCGTGTGTCGCAGATACGCATACCACATGTGGACAGGGAGGGATGAGGTAAGCATGAAAACATAGCCTTTCTCCACCTTCGCCGCCATGTTCACCTATCTTCAACGTCTAAATCCTTGTTTCGATCGCCGTTGTCGATTGATTGTCAAGTCACGCCTAGAGACGAGGTGCGACAACGCTGATCGTTTTTGTTAACGCCTGCCGTGCCGGATGTTGTAGACTACGTTTGATACTGATGTGATGGCGGAAGCTGCTAATGCTTCTGCGGAAGTGAGAACGGAGAGGGATTGATTGATGGCTCTCGGAACAGGTGCAACAGTACTGTCTGTCGAACTTTTGAGGTACTTTTATGTTGCAACAAATTGTTTGACCCTCAGTTGCCTTCAGTCAGGCCGTGAAACACCGGGCATGCCAGCAGCCACATTCAGGGAATGCGCAAAAAACACTGCTTGACCATTACATCATCGTTGATTGACCCTCTAGGCTCTTGTTAGTATTGGATGCCTAAAATATGCCAAGACAGGTACGTATAGCCATAGCTCATCGGTCCCGGGACCATATGGGAGTAAGTATAATATTATACCCGGGGTTCCCTGAAAACGCCTATGGCGTCGTAAACAGATGTCTTCAGCCCACGGAAATTTGCAAGTTTAGTTGATGTAGTTGGGATAATTTAGCTGAGTTGTTACAATGTGAGATGAGATGCCCCATTAACCTAAACCTGCCTGATGAAAACCCTACTTCTATGTAACAGTCATTGTTCTCGATCCCCTCGCGATGCTTCCGAGTCTTCCATCATAACCATCACAATCAAGGAGCTAAGGGAGCTGGCAGGGAGCAGGAGGTACTGCAACAGGCTCTAGTGACGGGATTCGTCGAGGTACCAGATGGACAGACAGAAAATAACCAGAGTCTAGGCTCATATTTACCTTGTAGATGCAAACAATCGGTCAATAGAGCATTTTCAGATCGCCCGTTTCCTCGGATCTTTTACATCCATCTCAATGACGAGTGCTAATATGTCAGCCTGGAATTCTGGCTGAGAGAACAAACTTCAATCAGTACAGGAGTTAAGGTAGACTTGAGTCCGCTAAGTGAGACGCTGCCGCAGACGAGATCACTCACGTTCTTGGAGTATTCATCCAGCAAAGGTTTGACCTGTCTCCAAGCCCACCCAAACTCGCTGAGCATCTTTTCCTGCTTCGCGGACTCTGTCAAGGTCAAAAATCTTGCAGCACGATCTTGTACATCTCTGGGCTTTGTATGGAAGTCTTCCACGGAGATTGGAAATTGGGCTTCCTGCCGCTTTCGTTCCTCCTCCGCGGCCGCGATCTGCTTTTCACGTTGAGCCTCGAGCGTCTTCTTCTTAACATACAGAGGCCCGAGACGTTGGAAATGGGTGTATCGCATGAGTGCAATTTGATCTTCCCATTCGCTGGATGGGCCTGCCAGTTTGTGGGTGTCATTGTAGAGGTTCTGTTTGTATCTCCGTTAGAAGTCGTTAAAATGTTGTGCCGTGTCCATGTAGTGGAACCGGAGATAGGACACAGTATTCTTTTTCGGCATGGAGAACTCGACAATTTTTGGAGGAGGCATAGGTCATCACATGATCACTTACATCAAGCTTTTCATATACTTCTAACGCAACAGGGTTGTTCTCGCCCTCGGCGAGATATTGTAGATCATCTTTTGAAAGGTATCGATCAAAAGCTTCATTAAGATACTCCTCTGCCTGGAACGCGTATAAACGTTGAAGGTCGGACAGGTGTTGGTCCCGTGCATTGTTGATCTGTTCTGCAATGTCTGGCAGATCATCTGGTTTGTCAAGTTCAGCCTTCATCTGTTGTAAACTGACGGGTTGATTCGTGTTTGAAATTTGGCGTGAGCCAAAAAATATACACACTTTGGGATGGGGCTGTCTTTTTGGGTAAGGGTGTATAATGCGGTGTGGTGCCTTTTCAGTTCGTCATCCGTTGGATCTTGGTCGACCTCAGAGTGAACAACAAGATCCTCATAGAACCCATTTCTCCCTTCATAGCGTTTATCTGGAAGCCTTGACCTCAGTGGAAGTTCAGCCGTTTCAGGATTCATCAAGAAATATGGAAATTGCGAGAGTGCAACCTGATTTTTCAGATTATCGAAATTTCCTGTTTTGTCAACATTACATAATCAATTAATCTAGTATTCGTATTCCCCGCCATCTCGCCAGTCCCCGCAATCTTAGCTCCGAGCACTCGTGGTTGAAAGATATCTCTTGGAAACTGTACTAGTTAACGAAGATATTCTTTGGAGATTTCTGTCTCCAAATTGGCTAGGTAGCTCGTTTGGATCACCCTCCATAGCTATCTCAAAGCTGAAAGTCTGACCTGCTCAATTTGAAGGCCTCTGAGGCACTCATCTGGCAGTGTGGGACGGTTCTGGCACATACATACTTCGCATCTTGAGGGTGAGCGGTCTGAGATTTCGTTGACATATATTGCATATCCTAGGTGAGATGTCCTCGCCATGCCGTTCAGAAATGATACTCACCATAAAAATGCGACTCATAGATATTTTTGTTTCATAGACGGCATTTATCTTGTTAATCAAACTAGTCCCAGTATCACAGAGCGTATTTAGCGCCGTCACACCCACAATCCTGCCAAATACCATGACCTCCAATCGTGAACATCTATTCCCAGCGACCTCAATCGGTCGTACACAAGGATCTCGTCTACAACGCGTCCCATCTCATGAATCTCTTACGGCGCACCCCCTCCTTTCATCTAATCACTCGCCAGGTTTAGATCATGGTGTAGCTGCGGCGAACAGTGGAAGTCAACGATATGTTCCGTATACACCCAGGCAACGTGTCACGCCCACCGCCGCAACGACGGGAACGACCGTCCATCCGCCTTCGCCCCAGCACCAGCAGGGGGATGCAACAAGCAAGCTACAACTTATGAATATGAAGGCGGCGGCACAGAATGTGGGATTAGATACAGGAAGCGTTGGCTGGGCGTTGTTAGAGACATTAATGTCCGAGAGTGATCAGCCTGCGGAGGAATGGACGGAGATTTGGACAGCAATAACTACGAACAAGGTCTGTCTATAGTTTTATATCTACACCTGACAAGTAAACTTTGCAGAAAATATAGGCCACATTACTTTTGCCTTTGGAACAAGTGCACAGTCACGAACAGTTGACGCCGGATTTTATCAAGGATCACATCGTCCTATGTGATGGACCCTCGAGAAATAACACACAAATAGTGACATTATCTGGTCTGCGCGGAATATTAAACGAGTGCGCTCAAATAGTTCGGAATTAATTTCGCTTAAGCTCACTCCATTCCAAGCACAACACTAACTCTGCGATCATCAATCCATCCAGACTCAAAAATCTTCCAGGATCTTGTAAACCCTAGCACACGGTCCGCTGCCCTCACATCGCTTTACAGCCTTCCACTACCAGCCACCGCTCATGTTGCTTCTACGTCACACCCGACATTTTCTCTCCCTTCTCATACGTCTTCGATACCTCTACCACCCCGTTCCCATTCCGCTCCTCAATCGAAACCACCCCTGCCACCGCGCCCCGGGAATCGCACAGCCAGCGGCACAACCAACACGCACACATCTGCTTCTCGCATCAGTAACCCATTCGCCTCGCTATTTGGTGGCAGTGGTTCCAACATCGCAAAGCCTCCGATGGTGTCGGCGATAGCAGCGTCACCGACATCAATAACAGCATCACCACCAGCGTCCGTACGCTCATTTGATTCGAACTCCCCAGCTGATTCGGTCGTTGATATATCGGCCTTCACGATAGACCGCAAGATTGTGCGGAAGGACGTGGGAAAGGAAATGAACAAGGCTTTACGAAAGGAGGTCAAAGTGTCCCTTAGCGAGGCATCCCTGCCTACTTGGGCCATTGATCGTGTACATGAGTTTACAGCAGAATGGTACCCGATTGTGAAAGAGAAACCTCAACCATACGTGGGGAGGAAACCCGGTAAAGGGTTGGAGAAGGAGGGCGGAGGTGATAAATTTGTCGTCAACTGGGCTGCGGAAGCGCCAGAAATTTCTGCGGAGCGTTTGCAGGACTTCTATCTAGGGCTAGAGCAGGATCTGAGAGTTGGGGGAATGTCGTTCTGGGAGCGTGCTAGCAATGCAGGCGGTGAAGGAGAAAAGAACGGGAAAACCCGTAGCAACGAAGGGTCGGAGGATGACAAGAGGGTACGAGATAAAATCGACAACGAAGCTAAGATTAAGGAAGCGATGGATGTTGTTGAACGAACTATTTGCTCGTTGTTTTATGATCGGTATACTTCATCTCGTTTAAGCATAACTTTTGAAATGACATTTATGATAGGCTTTACATGCAGCCAACTTCAGATGATGCGTCTCACGACGAAGCGCTATCGAGCCGCGTGGCCGCACTTAATATGTTGGATCTGGGATTAGAGCATCTTGATATACATGTTGATAACGCTGGGCCAGAATTGGACCTCGTTGTAAAAGCTTGTGGGGAAAGTAAGCCCTTTCCTCTCCATCTATTACTATTTTTTTTCAATAATCCGCATCTGCCCTATCACAGTGCTCTCGCAATTGGAGGAATGTCGAAGTCCCGGCGACAAGGCGGCTATCCTTGTTGCAGCACATAAAATCATCGTTGGTGGGACATTAATCCATTAGCACCATAGCCTTTCTCTTCTTTGCTAAGATTGGTTATCAATATAGATGGGCTCTCTCGCCTCCCTCCGATCCGACTCATGTCCGAGGAGGAATCTAAGGCGCAGAAGGCCAAAGCATCTTCGATGGTACCATCGAAATCAGAGGTGCCACCACGTGGGGCCGATGGGAAACTGAGAATATTGACCCCAGATGTGCCAGACTCTGCTCAGACACAGGTATCGGACACAACGGAACAATCAGCAGAATTAACGGCGCCCGAAATGGATGAAACCGATCTTAAGACACCCCACGCGCCCATAACCAAATCATCAGCTTCTCCGATCCCAATAATCGTTGAGCCCGAGCCGGCGAATGATGACACCAAATCCGAACAAAGCTTGTCTTCCAAGTCGCTCACAGCGCCCACTCCCTCCCCCGTGCTGACGATGTCGCCGAAACCATCTGAATCAACTCCAGTGTCGGGCGATGTTCTGCTACCAATGATCATCTTTTCAGTGGTCAAAGCTAATCCCCCACACCTAGTGTCAAATCTCCTCTACACTCAAAGATACAGGAATCAGTCTGTTGGCGGCGAGGAAAGTTACTGTTTGATTAACCTTATGGCTGTTGCTGAATTTCTGGAAAACGTGGATCTCGCTGCTCTTGGGCTTGGGGACAGCGACAAAGTCCTGAGGTTTGTCCCGCTTTAGTCATAGTTGTTTTTTTTAACTTACTCATCCTCGTAGTGCGGCCGACTTGACGCCAATACCATTGAACAGAAGCCCAATGGCAGTAGAGACGCCACTGGCACCTGTTGATGGTCTTCCTGGAAGCCTCCGTGGGCGTGTTGAGCAAGCAAACAAAGTTATCACCGGGGTCGTCGATTCTTCGTTTGGCATGCTTCGTTCCCTACTTCCAAACACACCGGTCATAGCCCCACTCACTCCTCCTGTTGATGGTGTGCAAAGTGCCGCTCCCTGGAACGCTGTGAAGCCTGGTTTCGGTCTGCTACGGAGAGAAAGTGGATTTTCCATCAAAAGTATAACTTCAGCATTACCCATAACCCGTGGGGGAGCGTCGCGCTCGGGTACAGGAGAGGAAGCTGGCCAACAGCTTGTCACGGTTTCAAGGCCTTCTTCGGTCAAGTCGTCTCTGCGTGGGGAACAGGCCGAAGAAAGTGGGAGCGAAGTAGAAACGGAAGAGAGTGGAGAAGAAAGCGCGAGTGTGGATGACAACGATGAAGACGAAGAAGAAGAGGGCGGCAATGTGAGCGGTTTTGGAGATGCTAGAAGTATCAGGAGCTTCGAGAGTATGCTTAGTGCAAAAGACAAGAAGAAGGATCGAAAGGCCTCTGGCACTCGGAAAAGTTTGTCAGATCGATTAGCGCACATGTCGAGCCTTGCTGCTCTGAAGGTAGGCTCTTTGTTTACTTACCATGGCTTGCGTTGAACGTAGACAGGGGTCTCCACCTCCTTCGAGACGGGCCTCTCTTCTGCCGCAAGGACCATCACATCCACAGCGTCCTGATAGCCCAGCTTCTCCTCGCCCAGAATCTCCGATGCCTCTCCGGCTGGCGCCACCGATTCAACGATTTGTAGAATGTACGCCTGGCGACCTGAAGCTATCAGAGGTGGGAGAATTGTTGAGGGACTATCGTCGTCTCGTACAAGGCGTTAGAGCTGTTGGCGGATTCGATGAATAACCTCCCCCTCGTCCCAAATCTGGTGTAATGTATATATATAATCGTACGGGGGTCATGCATACAATACGGAAGATCTCATCATCATTACATAAGAAAATCCGCCTAAGCCCATTCAGGAGAAGCAAGGTAACCCCACCTACAATAGCCTGTGACACATAGTGACCCACTGTATTGATTAATCAACAATCGTTCAGACCTACACAGAGCTCGGCTAGCAACAAGCTTTTTCTATGACACCATAGTACATTTAGTATTACCTGCACTATACTTAGACGGGCTGGGTTTGGCCCAGTCTCAACGTGATGGATAAACCCGCTTGTTCCCTTTCATTCAAACTTATCGTGAAGCTGCATTGTGCTTGCCACTATGACTCGTCAATTTCACGCTCTTCGAGTACAAGATGTCAGAATGCGTGCCCGTCATTGCCGTTTTAGGACCTCTCCTTAAAAACATGACAGTCTGGTAAAATATGGAGATTGACAGACGCACAATGGTAGAGTACACAACGGAATAAAATATGATGATTGTAGTGTCTAATAATAGATGTATATTTGTACCAACGATTATAGAATAAAATAATATAAGCATGTATGTCCTTGAGGCTACTCGCTATACTGATAACACCAAGATCAAGAGCCAATCACAGGATGGGCTTTGAGTCTCTTGGTTTCTGTCCTATGGTACTCATGAAAGTATGGAATGTGAGTCTACCATCAAACGTAGCATAATCATATGTTGTCTCCTTGTAGGGCATTGTTCGTTCAGCATCATTGAGCAGACGCCACAAGGGGTTTACCCAATCGTGGTAGAGACTATAGTTTTCCTTGGGCATTCTGCGCAGTATTTCCTCCTCGTCCTTCTGGTAGATGAATAGACTTTTTGACGTCCAGGCATATTTAACCAAATCAGTCTCCCATGTGAAAAACGGAAGACCAGGAGTGGCGGGATTGCGAGTCTTGCTTGAAAAATCATAATGGACACACGCCCAGAAAAGGATATAGAAAAACGATTCCAGGTCATGCCGGTAAAGATGAGGTGGGGGAGGTGTTTGGAGTAGGTCACGGGCCATGAACGGGAGAGTGTCGTACCGGGCGGTTGACGTGGCCACATCGCCATTGTCGTCTACGCTCGAGGCCATGTCCCAATCGTTTAGTACACCAACTGCCCTAGCCTTTCGACGTTTAAACATAAGATTGTTTTCGCTGAGGTCGCGATGCAGAACCTTCCCCGCTGTGTATGCGTGATAGTGACCTAATTGGCAGAGTCAATCACACAAATTTCTCCAGGAGAATGGTCACTTACACTCAACACAATCGATAAATACGTTTTTGAATTCTTCGACATTGTCAACCTCCCACAGCTTTTTGCATTTTCCCATTGCGATCACATGCAGCTCACGATCAAGTTCTTTAAAGTTGTTATCGGGGAGAATCCTCAGGAGCTCGAGACGAGGAAGTTTCAGCTGCCTGGCGGTGAATGTGGTGGAAAACTGGATCTCAGGTAGGTTGTCTTCCCACATTGGAATGGCAGCCACGAGCCTAGCTACAGTTGTTGCCTCTCGCGGGGTAACGGCCAACGGCCAGCTAAGCTTCAGAACCTGGCCAGCGTCGCCGGAGTCATTGTGCGAGATATCGTATATCATTGTCCCACGACTAATAAGACCACAGGGTGTATGCAATAATTTCTTGATGCTGAAACGAAAATAGTCAAATACCATGACAGCTTCAGATACACTTTCCGATGGTTGACGTCCACTCGATGTGGATATAGGACAATACGTGAACGGGTCGAAGCCCGCGTGAAGCATATCGCACTCGGTGAGTGCGTATAAAACGAGTGCTAACTTAGCTGGATTGGACCTGAAGTCGAATGACTCCGTTCGAATAACACACGCGCGATCAAAATACCAGAGCGAGACCATGAATCTTTCAACCAATACGCCAGTAAAGAAGAGCCGAGTCGAAACTGACATTGTCTTTAGCGCATAGGTTGCTATCGATAATTCACCATCCATGATGCGCATCGGCGGTAGAGGCGGAGGAAGACAACTGGGCTGACCTTCCGAGGAGCGCCTCCGTTTGCGGCTAGTGACCTCAGGGCTGTCTGAACGCATTCGCTTCGGATTGGCGTTGGGCCGTTTGGGCTCACCTATGCCCGGTGTCGCGCCCTGCGCGGTGCATACCGTGTTATATGACACCTCAGATGGCGTGGGTCCCATCCTTGTATTCTCAGAGATAGAGTTCGTCTGATTATTCATCGACCCCGGTGGTTCCACTGGCGACCCTTCTGACTGTTTGTTCGTAAACAAAAAGAGAGAAAACGATCCTATCCAAGCCGGCATGCCGGCCGACGCGTGAATATAAGGTATACCCGGTTGTTGGGAAGTATTCGTATTCTCGACATCATGCTGGTCCGGTTGATGCCCGAATTCGGTGTGGGTCCCATCCTTCCCGAGCGAACCCCGCACAGCAGCTGCGATAGAATCCGAAAGCCGCATAAAATGCAGGTGCATAGCGGAACTGCCGGCGTCGCAGCACGTCTCGTAATCCGCCAGGGTTGAGTTGGCAAGGTCCATTTCCGGTCCATGACG
>CEMJ01391124.1:9684-23658 GCA_900068955.1 Clitocybe nebularis | reverse complement strand
CCTAGGTTGTCAACACATGCTATGGGAACGCTGAGGGTAACCTCGGGACCGTAGAGCCTAACAGAGATGAATAAGGAATTCCGGTCAAAACAGTCAGGAAATCATATCAGATGGCGGAGAACACCGTAAGTTGAATAGCCAGTACATAACTCTATACCCACTGAGCAATTTTTAGTTCAGGACTTATCACTTACATCCACCTTCCTTTTGGTTTCATATTTCCTTATCACCCACAATCGTTAAAAACACAATCAGAGAGGGTATGTCTTCAAAATTATGGGCACCCAATACCGAACGACTATAGATCTAACATCGCTCTTCCTAAAGACTCACCCTCTAACTTCGCACGCAGGCCTAAAAAAACGGCTTAGCGTCTCCAAAGTCGTCTTTTGTGCTGCAATGTGTATTAGGAAGGTCAATGTCCCGGATGTCAGCATTTCATCGTCATCAGGGAGCGTACTCTCGGTCACAACCACTGGCGGCACACAAGACACAACGCCTGATACAAAGGAGACGTCCGGATTAGCAGCCGCAACTAATTTCAAATTCGCGAATAGTACAGAAGCTGTGGTAACCACCACGGCCGCAGTAATCGATGCTTCGAACACCAGTGCAGCATTGGTATCGACAGCTAGTGCAATACTATCGACATCGATACCTCTTGCTGCAGAAACTTCCGTTGGTATCTCCGAGAGCACTAACTCAGCACCAAGTCCCACTGCATCTAAAATTTCAAGAGGGTGAGCGTCTTTTACATGCATATTCGTTTTAAACGTCCCCCAAAAAAGAATGGGTTGGTCATATTGAGTAACATGTCGCTGTGGAAGATCGTTCATGGTCGGGATGTTTTCGCATTTTCGAACTTGATGGGCAGAGTTATGTGGCCCATTTCGCAATCTCATGATCGCCCCTCGCCGTACCAATCATCCTGATGTACTAATATTCACCCCCATCTTAGGTTCTTGCACAACACTCCTGCAGCCGCTGGTGTCTTTTCCACGCTTGGATTGATGGTACTTGCCTCCATTGTTGCCCTAGTCATCATGGTCATTCGAAGGCGGAGGCGCAGACGCGTGGAACTGGGAGCAATCTCTGCACCATCTCCTGCCTTTTTCTGCGACAGGGATATGAGTGATCATGGGCATGGCAACTCTGGTGGCGAGAACATCACTAGGAGATCTACGGAAAGGCAGCTGTCGTCATATGATAACGGACACAATACCCGCGATAGCTTTCAGTCGGGGTTTGCGAGCCTCGATTTAGGGTTGAGCTTCGGGAGAATCTGGAGTTTAAGGCATTCAAACGACTATGCACCTGGATTACGGGATAGTGTGACTTCGAGTATCGGGGTCGGCTCTTCCCTGGACGCGGACAACGGTGTACTTAGTGAAGTAGGTGGAAGTGATCCGGGTCCGAGAATCCCAAGTTACAGTTTCCTGCGTGAGCCACCAGGGGCACAACAGTACTCCTCTGACCCCTCGGCATTTTCAAGAACCCGGCTATTGGGGAGAGAATCAGAAACGCTTAGCTTGTACTCCCAATCATCACTAGGACAACAAAGGACAATCCCACCCGATTATTCCCGCCTATCGCATGGCACACTCCCAGACTATTTTGATTTGTCGCGGACCCAGTCGCAAAACTCACTGGGCAACACCAATAGTGTTCGAAGCCGAGCAAACAGCCTATCACGTTTTCATTTACCCACGCGCATGCAGCAGGTCCGGGGAGAGAGCGATTGAGTGAAGATATTTATGAGTTCATGCTCCTGGACTTTGTTGGGGTAATGGGAGATTCTATTAGTTTAGAAGAATAATTTTACTTGTGAAAATAACACAACAAGCGCCGGTAGGCTCCGACTGCACAGCCACAACCGCGAAAGTTGGTGGCAGTCTAAGCCTTTTGCTGTATCATTCTCAACGGAACCTACCTATCTAAGTCTTGACTATCAAGCTTATCTTTTCGATTTGTTTCCATACGTTTCTGCTGCATCCACAACCTGCCCACGAGGGAGATGGTGCGCTGCTCACTGTGTATTGCTTGGTGGGCTACTGGAAGCCTAGTCTAGATACGGACATTTGAAGTGGGAGAGCATTGAAGGAAAGATGTATCTAGCCAACGGTACTGGATTTTGATGAATACCAGTGATGGATGTTGTGGAATGGCTGGAACCTGGATGGGGGCTTCGGATCCTTTGTAACCAGGGCACGAACATTGGGTTTTGCATGATGAAAACAGAATGATGAACCTAAGACGGAAAGAAACGACGATGGATAACAGCGCCTAAGTCCGTCACGTTGGGCGGTAAAGGGGGATTCTGCGTTTATCCGGAAGTTTGGTGATCACGTCCGCGATTTCTCTTGTTGTATCTAATGTTCGTTAACCGAATTTCAATTTATGTTAGTCTTGAACTCAAGTAACCAAATCTTGTCGTCATCCTTACAAGGCTCCCAACCTTTTAAGCTCCGAATGATCATGATAGCTGGCGACGGCTCGAATAACATCTTATCGTGCAAGGTTTTTTTACCTTGTCACGAACTTCTTATCACCAATCATTGTTATAGCCGTTACTGGCCCCGAGCCTTCATATATGGATCCAGTCTCAACTGTGGGGCCATCGATTAATCCAGCTATCAACCCAACTACCGATTCAACCAACCACAGCGTCAACTCTCGCTGCCGGTACCACCACTGGCCCAACCCCCAGCTCACGCACAGATACAACACCAGGACACACAATAATAGACATTCTAGACAACCAACCATCCATCTGCAGATACTGGAGATCTAAACGCCGAAAACGCCAAGCTGAAACCTCCAGCTTCGGCGATCACAACGACCCGCGTGAGCCGTTTAGATTCAGAACCTCTGCTCTAGCCAAACCCGTTCCCTTTGGTGTATCCATAGATATCTTTGCACCGCCGAAACCAAGGCAACTGAACCCTCGACTGACGTGGTAAGCAGGATGCCAATTATTGAATATCCCATCAGTCCCCCTAGGGTATCAATCTTCCAGGATCAACAAGTTGATTCTAGGCCTTCGTACTTCATGTACGACCAGGAGGCGGGTTACGAACGCCTCCACTCATCCATACATCCGTATTTGCCAAAGTGCTTCGTGCTTCCTCGACAATATCTTTGACCCTCCTCTTGCCTGTATTTAGTCCAAACCATCACTCTCCTCATATCGGTGTTCTACACAACACACCAGTATTGGGATTGGGCCCTTCACTGCATTCATCATCATTGTTAGATAGAGGTAACGCAGCTTTATAACTGTGACCCGCCTAGCTCCACAATAGGAACATCAGTCATAATGAGCGCTATCCAGTGCCGGAAACCCGAGGGCGTGGACATTTATGCAACATGGGCTATTTTCGGCACACCAGAAAGCTAACTAACATGATTTCCATCCAGCTAGGAATAGAAGCGAACATCCTTTAGTGTGAGTTGTGACATACAGCGACGCTGGCTACGGCACAAGCGGGGGAAGTGGCAATAGAATGTGCGACCTCCTACAAGGACGCGTTGAGGCATAACTGCAAAATCATCCTGATCTAGAAACCCACTTGTCAGTCCTGCCCCTGGTAGAGGACAGACTCTCACTCACCACAAGTAGGCACATTCACGGCGGCCGCTCCCACTTGACCATTTCCGTCTTTCACTGCCCAGCTATTCGCAGACCACAGCCAATGTAAAATACTAGTGTGAGAAGCAGGGAGGAACGTTTTGGCTAGTGTGACTAATGCATATATGTGTAATCTCGGCTGGGGATCAAGACTTGTGTAGGGTGTGGGGTAATAGAGGCAGAAAGTGCAGGTTTGTATATAGTTTTGTATTTGGCCCTTTCTCCCAGTCGAGGCAGCTGCGAAAGGCTGAGCCACACGTCCATGATCCATTCCTCGTAGTCGACATGCTGCGACAGCTATCTTTTTGTTCATTGATGTTCAATCAAAGTCTGATCCCACAATAGAGGGAGGCAGTGTCTTTGTTCGCCCTTGTGTCCGGTTTAATGGCGCAGTATGTTGGCCGTGCAACCGAGCTATATTTATAAACTCGGCAAACTTAGAAGTAAGTTGTGTAGTCTATTTGTGAAGAATATCCAACACCTCGATTATAAGAGAGGAGAAAGACCCCCAACAGTCTCTTATGACCTCCCCGTCCTACGCAACGATACAAGTTTCAAACCTAAAAGCATGGGTAAGAAGGCCAATGATATATCATGTCTGCGGGTTGATTGATGATGGAGTAGAAATTTTATATCAAGTAGATGAAGGATGGTTCTCCGGCCAGATGCGATGTGTCAGGTGAATAGCACAAACAAAATTTCAGTGGTTGGTGCTATGGTTCTGTTGATGGTTGGGAAGTGCACTGCGGAATGGGCTGAAGATGGTGCCTCCGTTGTAACTGATAGTTGTACAACGCCGGGAGGGATACGAAAGCCTAGAGTAAGTAACAACAAAGTTTTGAGAAACATGACCAAACGATTGTGCTTGCAAAATTGCCCTATCAGACCGAGAATAGCGCCAGTCGGGCATACGCAATTTAGTTAGAATTATGGAAAGATGTAATAATCATGGCTAAAAAAAGAAACTCACTAGTATATGAGGCTATGGACACAGTCTTTTGACGATGTGGACTGGTCCATGATCCTCCTTATATTCTCAACCTTTCATTCAAATTTTTTGTTTTCTTTCATTCGGCTTCTACCTTATTATAGGCGGCATTCGTTGGAGCCTTTGGGGTGCGTCGAACTTTTTATAGCCGCTTAACTCAGGCTGCTGAAAGCTGATTTCCTCTTTCCGGTGATCCATTTCACCTAGCCCTGGGGAGCCCAACGACAGTTACCAGCGCCAAACATCTAAAGGTCTACGCGAAGCTCTGGCAGCTAAATATTCTACACCTTCACTTCAATAGGGATGCGTTTCAAGGTGGATCTTGACTTGGGTGCTTCAGCCACAAGGGGGGCGCCAACCAACAACTCTATAATAATGCGTCTGTTTTCTTCCTTATTCATTCTGTGCATAATTAAAATTTCATTCTAAATACTAACCTCAGGGCGGAAACAACAGCCTTCCCCGCGGGTCACGAGCTTCGTAACTTCAACCATAACCACTACCACCACCGCAATCTCGCGGACCACCATAAAACAGATTGACCACTTGACGAAAACAAGAACTACAACGACAACAGCGTCTGGGAGCCCGTGGGAATCTGGAATGGATCTATATACCTACAATGTGGTACCGAATACATTGAAGGCCATAGTGCCTCTCCCAAGTGTAGACATCAGCACGACATCAATAACTAGCGCAACGCCAACAATCAGCCCCCAAGAAACCTTCACCAGCGTCATTGGTGTTAAACCACAAGGATCATCGGCACCTGAAGATACGACAGGGTGAGCATCACATACACTAGCCATTCCCGAGCCCGACTGTCCAAGCCGGCTCGTCATCCTTTCTTCCTAGGCACCGATTCACCTTACTGATAGTCACTCAGGTCAGAGTACGATCCGCGCGCAGTCGTTATTGTTGCCGCTACGGTCGGTCTCGTCATCGTCGGCCTCGTTGCACTTACGATATTCCTCATTCGACGAAGACGTCGTAGACGCATGGCCACGGGGACATCTTCTACAACGTGCCCCGCACCTTCCACCGATGCGATCGCTGAGGCATCTGACAACGATCTCGAGAGCAGAGGGGGGCAACAGCAGTGCAGGCCGGAGCTCAGGGTAATAACATACATTGACGAGAAGACAGGTCTACACGATGCGCGACAGGCGGACACTGCAGCATCGAGCTTTGGAAGAGAAGAGAGCACGGTAAATTCAGATTGGTACCCACCCGGCACGCAGGACCATGGAGAACCAGATGTATTGTTTGAGTCTCCTTCGAATATGTATTTCCCCGACAGCATCGCGGATGGTCGGCCTCGGGAGTTGAGGAACACGAGCGACGATGGTCCGCAGGAGCCACCGATAGCACGGCTGTATCATCCAGAGTCAATGAGGAGGTTGCCACGAGGGAGGCTCCCGCCAGAAGTTCTCCGGGGATGGTCAACTGAGTCCTCGTCCTCGGAAGGTTATTCAACACGGACAAATTCACTTGAGCCATTCCTGCCGTCCTACTCCCTTATATCGCACGGCACGCTCCCAGATTACGATTCTTTGTCACGGACTCAATCACAGAGATCACATGGCCGTGTTAATGACATTTGAAGTTAATTATTCGGTGTGAGGCACCTGCATAAATATAGGGTTATAATGAACCACTGAAGGGTTAAGAATGTATTTATTGATGGGCGCATGTAAGATTGTGCATGTGGGTTGGAAGAAGAGGAGCGTCCCACAGATTGTTGTGAAGTTTTGATAGCGGTGCAAATAGGGTAGACCTAGAAGAGAATGACGGTTCATCTTGCAGAGGAGTTTCCCTATCACTTCGATACAGCACTTCGACACCGCATAACCTCCACCTTTCCCCAGTAACGTTTGAGGGGTTCGGCGGGAGAGGCATCCGATAGAATGGGTACATATGCATGGTTATTATGTACAATAATCTGGGGACTAGAGAAGGACAGCCATGTATAGGGGAGAAGTGGACGCAACGATTATCTTCTTGCAGGGCCTGCCCAACCAAAAGTGTTTTGGTTGGCGGTGACGCTTAAGAAATTCATATCGACGTCGTAGGTGGCCTTGATTTTTGGCTAGATTGGCTAGTATATGTTGAACGGCTAAGATTGAAATGTTTGGGCAACAGTCAGGCAACAAGTAGTCAAGAGCGGTGACAATGAGCTTTCAGGGATGAAAACCATTACATAATATAAAAATCAATAAGATAATTTAATAAAATTGATATTTTGTTGCCATGATAATTGATGACATAATGCAACAATTACATGTGTTTTCGTTCTACCGGTTCCCCTTCCAATTTATATCTGTCGTTTTCGTAGGCTCGAGAGCACTTGCTCAGCAGCCCAGTCCAACCTTTTACTATGCTGCGCTCCGTCAGAACTTATGTTTCTGATCGTAGAAATGGACTCACAAAGGCAGCTGGCATCGTGGGTGGGCTCTATTTCGTCAGGCGGTACGTTATGGAGCGACTCGAGGAAGTCAAAGAACAACTCGAGGAGCAACGTCAGTCTCGTGAAAAGTAAGCAAGTTTCTTTAGCCAGCAAGGTATCTCACGAAAGAATCTAGCCTGAAACGCCGATTCTCGCAAACTCAAGACGACGTCTCTTATACTATCCTTGCCCTCATCCAAACACTCTCGGATCAGGTTTTGCGAGAGATGGACGTTGAGGCGTTGACAAAGGAGTTACAGGACAGGTCTAGAGCAAGACAAGAGGCAAGACGACAGTTAGAAGCGGAGCCAGAACGTCCACCATCAAGTCTTGCATCTAGTGTCGAACTCGACACCCGCTCCGAATCGTCATATGGAGTGACTAGCTCCATGTCTGGGTCGGGGCTATTAGTAGGGTCGTCAAGCTCTATATCAGTGATAGACTTGTCCGAGTCGATGACATCCACGAGTTCTGCCTTGTCGGGAACGGTACGTTTCATCGAACAACATATGATTTGTGATTCACAGGAAACCTATAGTCTGAAAATGCCCCAACTTCTTCTGTCAGTTCTCAAGGCTCACAAACTACGTCTGAGCTATGGAATGAGGTCAAAATTCTCAGTCCGTCCGTCCATGCACTGCTCCAGCCCCAGCAACTAACTGATCTCGGATATTTTCAGCTGTCACTCGCACACTCACAACACTCTACTCTACGACACTTCTCTCCCTACTCACGTCAATTCAGCTCACACTCCTTGCCCGTTCAAGATATATCCAATCTGTTGTTCAACTCGCCCGGGACGAAATGATACGTGAGCGATTCGAGGCTGAGTTTTCTTTCACGAACATATTGCTGGGACGGGGGAAAGTACTGGAAGAACTCATGTCAGGGGATCCGAACGCACTTCTGGGTGGAGTTGATATAGAGCCTGTTGAGGCCATAGATGAGGAGACGGAGAGCAGGTTTTTGACAATGAGTTGGTGGATCCTGCACGTTGGGTGGAAAGATGTTGGAGAGAGAGTGAGAAAGGGTGTGGAAGAAGCCTTTGACGGGTGAGTTCCAAGTAATAAGTTGCTGCGAATATGCTAAGCGGTCATTTATCAAAGTGTTTCACTTAAGAGTAAACTTGCAGCCATGGATCTGCACAGACTAGTCAGCGACGTTCGGAGGAGAGTGGAACACGAGGTGACGTTTGAAGGGACCGAACGGCGGATAAAGTTAGTTCACTATCCCTTGAACGTGGTGTACATGCTAACTAGCGATATAATACAGCTTCCTTTCCTCTTTGCTTCCTCAGACGCCCGAGACCACCCAACATGTTCTAACGCAAGGTGGTTTCCCATCCATAGCTAATGCGGCACAATACGATGATGCCTCTTCATCGGCTGATCTATCCCGCTCTCCTTCACACTCTCGCCTGGCACTCTCATCAACGTCGTCCACATCCTCTCCATCCGCTCCTTCCTTCGTCCCATCCGCTCTTCAGGGGCAGCCTCCCGTATTCACGGCTCTTCTATCAGAGACCCGCGATATACTTGCTTCCCCAGACTTTGCACATGTTCTTGAAGTGTGTCTGGATCGCGCCACGGAAATACTCTTTCTGGGCTTGGAGAGGGAGGTATTTGGAAGTGCAGATTCACAATCGTTTCCAAGTGAACCTGTTCGGATTCGTCTTGCGGCCTTGCTCCCTGGCCTAGCCAGGTGGAGTCAAGTTGCCCTCGATGGGCTCCCGAATCAACTGGTTGATGTACGTCATTCGTTTATTCATGCTGAAATTATCCAAATGATGGTTTTTCTTGATACAACAGAACCTATTGAGTGTGCGAGAGGTGGAATGCCTCTCTGCAATTGTATTTGGGAAGTTTGAGGATCGTTTTAGATGATCTCTGTCAGTTCTGCCCTGAATATTTGTTGGACCAAGTGGATGATTTATTGACAGTTCACAATATAATTTATGGCTTGACGCGAGGAGTTGGTGTTGTCATGAACCAAATCCACAACATAATCAGATGTCCATTCGGCCAGCGATCCACATCTGCAACGGAATCCGATTCTAGTGAGAAAGCTCGCACTGTCCGGGTGGGTTCAATGCCTTATACAGGATATATTCTGTAATTCACATGTTATGTCCATCACGAAAACCATTTATAAGAATTCCACCACGGTCAGAACACCGCAAACAATCATCCAGTATACCGACTTATTTATAGACACAAATAGAAGAGTTGTATCATGTGCCAGCTTTCTAGTTGTGTTCGGCGCTAAGAGGCACCCACTCCCATTTCACAGTGTTTACAAGTACGGCCGGTCTCATGTCCAATACAATTGGTGACGATGACGCGGATTCTCGAATTTCCGAAGTATGTAAGTAGTTCTCCCACCCCTTTACTCACCGTGTTTCGCTACCTGACCAACGTCATGGTCCATGGACAGTCTATGACCCCACTGCAGACGTGACTTTTCGGTCTTCTGACGGCATACTCTTTCGTATTCATAAGGACAACCTGAAGTTCACATGCGGCGGCTTCCCGCCTGCGGAGTTGCCTACTTTCGACGAGATTGTATCCTTGACGGAGCTAGGAAACGTGTTGGAACTCCTTTTCGAGTTCGTCTACCTGCGAAGGCATCCGCTTTTGGAAGATATTGAGTTTACCACTCTATGTATGCTTTCTGAAGCGGCGGAGAAGTACGAAGTGTATCCAGCTATGAGCGTTTGCTTCATTCGCATGAGGTATGTCACTAGCGCCAAGACCTGTACCCACTCACATGCTTGAATTTTGTAGAGAATACACCTCCACCCATCCCATAGAAGTATTGAATTATGCTACGAAACACGGGCATGCAAGACTTATGGACGAGGCAGCGGCTTGTACCATATGCCCTCTCTTCGATCTCGATAAGGTGATACTGTTAATAAATGATAATATATTGAAGCCGTGGGTACGTCGACGTACTCAAATTCTTCAATCCACGACTAACGTTAGGTGTCGAAAGCTCCTCTATAATCTGGCATGGACAAGGGTGGCGCACTATGATAAAGATCTGGCCCACTGGATAAACTTTTCGGAATTCTGCCCCCATTTCGAAGAAGCCGTGATGGATCTCGGTGGCGATATCCCGAGAAACTTCAAATCGAACGTGTTGGAGAACTTGAAAAACGCTCACTATCGCGGGGGGCATAAATCATGTTCAACGTTCACCCACATTGCCTGCGAGACAGCTGCGATGGCCTATAAAAATGGCCTTATTTCCCATATAAACAGCATACCAATGTAGTATGATCATAATCTATTTAAGGGACCCAGATTTTTGAAATCCCCCGTTGGGGTGGTAAAATAATTGTAAACATATAAAAACCCACCACGGAACGTCGAATGAGCATTTCATGAACCTCCTACAGCTTGACATGGTGCATGTACGAAGTATATAAAGTTTTGTTCAACGTTCCTGCAGAGGTTTCGATAGATTCGCAACTAATTTGCCAGTTTCTCCCTCTTCCCCCTTCCTCTGGAACCTCTCGCCCATAAGCCTTGTCACATTTATTATCGGTCAGTGTAAACATCGGGTCTTCTCTAGGCTCTTTCAACTCGCTGCATGGATTGGCAAAAAACTTTGAGCAGATCGAAAGTTGGTCTTGAAATAATCGAATATATGAGGAAGAGACCCTGTCGCTATCCAACGCTCGTTAATATAAGGTGAGGGAGACAACCACTAACTTGGTACCAATATACAGGGCTCTGGTGGATGGTTGGCTAGACTATGCAGGAATAGATTTATTTAACATTAAATACATAAGGACCCTCAAGAAACCCCCGGCCGTTCCTACATGTTCCCCCTCATCTGATCCCCTCTAAAGTCCTCACCCTGTCAGAGTTAGTGGATCTATGACTAGCCATTTCGCTCCCAATCAAGCCCCCCGAGAGCGAAGCCCCCGGATGTGTAAAATATATTGGAGTCTGCGTGCTCCTAGCATACGCTGCAACTTCGGTTGCTTCGTTGGTAACACGTATGAAAATGAGATTGAATGCAATTCCGATGATTTGACTGTCCTGAGAGATTCATTATATGTTAGCACAAAAATCTCATATGACTGTAACTCACAATTGATGAAGCAATAAAAATAGCGTTGCATTCAGCTACAAGGCTTATTACTGCGAACAGAGTGGTGATCGTGCCCATGAGCCCCGATTCAATGACGATTCGGGTGACTATTTCCAATCGACCTTGATTGCACTGTGGGGGCGGATATGATGATCGCATATCATTTAGACTATTCTTCTCCTTCAATGCACGCCAAAGGCGAAGCACTATCATAGCTAATACAATGAGTCTGATTTGAATTTAGTTGGAAGACATGCCAAAAAAGCAAGACATACAGGTCGCATACAGATTCAAGACAAGAGTGGAAAGCCAGAATCCTCCTCCGAATCGCAGACCTTTTTCTACATCCAAGTGTCCATCTCCGGTGAATTGCATATACAAACTCACGATGCTAAATACCAACACCCCAAAGAATGAGAGTATAGGGAAAATAACCACTCGCAGCGATTTAACGTACACAATCCAGCAGCGGTAGATCTGTGTTCAAAATCAAACAAATTAATGGTTGGAGAAAGCTGAGGTTTACCAGAACACCATCTGCAATCATTACCTGCAGACTAAGAGAGATTGGCTGAGACCCCTTAGCACACCAGCTCATGTAAAATCCAGAGTAACAGATAAGTACCCGTAGGATATTGGTCCAATCCTGACCAAACTGTCTTGCAGGGTGGGAAGTGATCGATTGGTGGGAGATGAATGCTTGTATAATACGGACGAGCCCGAGTCCAAGGTTTAGGGTAGATAGCAGGAAGAACAATAGGACGAGGGTGAACATAGCCGAGAATTTCTTGAATCGGGGTTGCCATTTAAGTTCAGGACGAGATAGTAACATGAGGCGGAGGCACGCTGCAAAGGTTACGAGATAAACACCATAGAACACACACTCTACAAATACCCCGATGACCTGGGCGATGCCGCTTGGAAGCCCCTTCACAGGCATAAAGGTTTGCACTTGCCCATATGTTTCTTGAGTGTATAATATAGAGCATCAGATAAGCATCAAAAGCGGTGCATTGTCATATCTGAACAAACAGACTTTTATCAGAATCTCCCGGGCGGCAGAGCGGCCTGAAGTTGGTAATGAAAATTAATGAAACCTTAAACGACAGTTGCAGCGTCCACACGATACAATATGCCGAACTGCAACATCAGAAAGGCCGATCTCGGCTATCTTATGGCCCACGGGAAGCCCGAGCATTGCTGGGTTCCAACGGCCTTTAGCACCATGATAAATTGAACAGAGGCTTAGCTCGTCGGGTCGGACCACACATCCTCCACTAGTAGTTTGTCCCTCCCCTTGTCCTGGCTTGTTTTAGAATGGGAAAACTTCCGAAGCTACCCGTCAACCACTCTTCGAAGTTTGATCATGTATATCCATTCGTCAACAATAAGTCTCCATAGTTGGCTGTGTTCGCCCCAAGGTGAAATGGGGTTCTTGGGTGGGGCGCTAGTGAAGGCGCTTATGCGATAAAGAGTCGCCCCTCGTAAAAATCCTGGTGGTGCCGGAAGGGCGTATTCACGTTATAGAAGGTAGCGAAAAGAGAGTTGACCTATTGTAAAGACGTTTTTTGTGCAGAAATTTATAACTTGAAATGCGTCGCTTCGGTGGTGTACTTCTCTCCCTATCTATAAGTCCGATGTGGTCCAAGAGAGGAGGTAAGGACATGGGTGAGCTGTCAGAGGTGTCACAAGATAAAGCTGTGACCCTGGACTTTAGGTGTGTAATTTGGCGGCTTTTTGTTTGACAGATCAACTGCGCTTTCTTACTCTGCGTCTGTCACCGGAGATCAAGATTCCGATGCTACCCGCGAGAGTCACAAAGTTGGTGCGTGGAGAACCTTTCGAAACGAGTAGGAACAACTTCAATTCGACCATGCGACCTTGTGGCTGGTTACATATTGGGAAACTGCTATGCCGAGGGGGACAATGAATCAGAATACAACGTGGAGGGCCCAGCTGAGCCGGCTGGAGCCCATTGCGCCGCCCAGGTTTTCGCAGTTGGGTACGAGGTTGTGATTTGATAAAACCACGTGGATGAGTCGGGTATGGTGTGGGGATTATCGCAGCGCAAACGAGAAACGTCGTAAGCCGGGCTGGCGTCTGCAAGTAAGAGCGGCATCCAAGGCAGCATTGTCATCTCCAGTGGGCCTTGCCTTAAATCCTTTCAGCTAATATTAAATCCTGTATTAGTTGTGATCTTCAACTGTCATCGGTAACAGGTTGGTTCGAAGAGCAGTTGTCGGAGAAAACGGAGATAGATGAATTAATAACGGAAGCCGGAGGCCTCTCCTCAGAAATTGGTGCCCAGCATCGTAACATAAATCCCCAAAGATCTTCTGTAATCAATTGAGAATTCTCGGGACGCGGAGGGTGGAGTCCACAATTACTAAGATGCACAACGATCCAACCAAGTGTTTTTCCAGGATACGGAACTGAACCAGACAATACCTATCGTGAGGACGATGAGCTAGCAGCTAGGGCACGTGCGTACTGCGTACCTGAAGCATAACGCTTCCAAAAGAATAGACATCGGAGAATGTAGTGGTACGATTGACATTGCCACTAGGTGTAGGGAGGACAATCTCCGGAGCAGACCATGGAATGCTGCATCCCGCTCCCGAAGAGGAGGTTTGGTATAATGTACTGTCAAGGTCTGTCAAAATGGAAGACAAGCCAAAGTCACAAAGTAATATATTGCCATCCTTTCCAACAAGTATATTATTCTATCAAGAGCATTAGTAATTGGGCAGCGGGGCTGACAGGGATACTTACTCCTGTAAGGTCACCGTGGACAACTGAATTCGAGTGAAC
>CEMJ01391120.1:281-20722 GCA_900068955.1 Clitocybe nebularis | reverse complement strand
AAAAACGAGACCCGAAGCGCGATGCTACAGGATCCCGGAATCTTTAAGCGCGTTCTGTAGTATTGTCTCTTTCACCGCAGCAAACACTAGCCGGATATTTGTTGTGTCCGTTGCTTGTGTTAGACTGCGCAAGCAAACATCAGCGTCGAAACATAACGATGGGCAGGCGTATGGGGGAAATAGGTATAAATGGGGATATAAATGATTACTTACTGCGGGTAGACACTTAATCTTGCTCTATTCGCCTGCATGAAACGCCACAAGATGTATTTTGCTGCCTTGTTGATGTCTGTGCCACCGGTATATTCTGGGAAATATCGTTCTAGCGGAACCTATACGAAAATATCAAAAAGGACGCATCAGCTGTCAATTCCTTGGAGTGGGAAATCCAACCCTTAAAAGGATATTTGGGCCAGGGGAATAAGCCGGTGGTACGGAGAATGGGTGCTTATGGGGCGGGTGGTACGAAAAGAAAGATACCTACCTTGGGCAGCTTGCTCTTAAACACATCGATTTTGTTGAGAAAGAGAATTATGGACGTTCTTAGGAACCACCGCGAGTTGATGACGCTCTCGAAAAGGACCAGTGACTCGGCCATACGGTTCTGAGAGTGGCGCATTATGATTTCGTGGAAAACCCGATTTGGGCGGTACTCACCTGTGATTTCTCCTCCAGTAAAACTTGATCATACTCGCTGAGGGCGGTGCAGAAAATGATGGACGTGACACTCTCGAAACAATGAATCCACTTTTTTCTTTCTGAGCGCTGCCCACCAACATCAAACATGTGTATTCTGTAAGAAGTTCAGGGACAAAGAAAGAAGTGGTCGGGCGAAAGAGTGACGTACGATAGTTGACCCATCGTAAACCGCGTTTCTGTAATGCCTAGACTCTTCTGTCGAGCACGTAACACATCCGTTTCGTTTGGGAGGTAGCCGGGCGTCCCTATTCTCAGAACTTCGCCAAAGAAGCTACAAAGGCAACTTAGATGGTGGATAGAAGGACATGACGCAGAACACTACGCACTATCCAGCACTGTCCATCAGGTAGAATTCGCTCGAGTGTTCGTCCATAACCTTTGGTATGATAGGATCCTTCCATAGCTGGTGTATGGCGTCGGCTATTTCTGGCGAGAAGTATGGATTGCTTGTACTCGAGCCCGGAGCAGAGTCGAGTCTGTAATCCAGGATCTTCTCGGCGAGGAGACGGTTTCCATAATCCACACACTCCAACCCGATTTTCCGCATGTAAACGACAACGGCCTGGGCGGAGTCGAGAACATTCTTGTAAACAACTGGTCGAAACTCGGCGAGTTCTGTAGCAGAGAAGCCGTCTTGGTGGATGATTTTCATCTGCTTGACGATGGTGCTTTTTCCGGACTCTCCAGAGCCTGTTTGTGATGTAGATTAGCGGTGGCCACACCAGGCGACCAATGAAAGAAAAATGGTGTTGCAAAAGAGAGAAAAGACGAACCAAGAAGCAGGATCTTGCATTCACGTTTATACTTTTTGTGGTCCTCCTCGATCTGCTTGTCGATGAGGTCCGACTTTGCCTTTCCCGCGCGGTCAGCCGTTGAAACACAGCCACCCATTGTACAGTGACCGTTTATGCGATGAAAGTAGGAGAATTAGAAGGAATAGCTACAGGATTTGGGAGGAAGAAGAGAAAGAGAAAGGAGTATGAGGAGGAGGAGAGACAAGCGGACAGAAAGAGGTGGGACGACGACGGCGAGAACAAGGAACATCCCTGATCAATAAATTAGCCCATATCAGGCCGGTCTGTCTCGCTGACAAACCAATCCACATCTCGGCTCCCGCATGAACCGACTCGCTTCCCACCCGAGCTGGCCCCCCAACCACTTGTTCCTCCTACCCCTTTCAGTTGACTTTTTTAATTAATGACAATCCCGCCACCGCCGCCATCATTCTATAACCATGACTCTTACTCATATCAGGTCCCAGGGCCATGCCGCCACTGTCGCCGACCCGGACTCCTCTGAAACCCACTCTCGCTGCAAGTTATCGTCGCGACGCCGACGAGTGTTGTTGATTTTTCAATCATGTAAACAGTTGTACAATAATCGGCGGTATCAAACCCCATCTTGATCCACAATCTCTCGGTAACTTTCCTGTAAATCATATCACAAATCCCTTGTCGCTACGCTGCTGGATAATCATTCCGGCCACCCAAAGATCTTTCCATCCTTCCAAACCTTGCAATCTGAAGACCAAAGTCTCCAGTCTCAACCCCCAATTCTCTTGGCTATGTGTACGTCAGTCACTTACCGGGGTCCGAACGACGTTAGCACTTATTACTGAATTCCTCATCCTATTGAAGACCCGCCAAATCGCCAGGTTACCTGATGTTTGCCGTCGCCCTTTCATCTGGTTGGGAAACCTAGTCTTTACGTGTTCATACCCAATCTTCATCAGCGACCAATCCACAGGGACTTATCGTCCCGCTCATCAGCCTAGTTTGTAATCAACACCAACCATTCGTTCAAGCTCCACACCCAAACGAACCACAGCGGCGCTGATGTTTTCCCAAATCTATACAACACCCACACGAGGCTACCTCATTTCTCTCATCTCGGAAATGATTTATGAGCCCATGGCGGCTGGCGATCGAAGCTACCTTTGTTCAGACAAGATCGAAGTCAACACTGACTGCAGGACTTCATCTGGTATTTACTATATATCCCGCATCGATTTGGAGGATATACAATTGCTCCATGGAGACGGAAGGCCAAAAATCATTAAACCGACTACGCCTACCGCCGACTTGAAGTCCCCGTACATCGACGCCTAAGTGATTTGCCAGAATCACGTTGGTGAGAAGTCACCGGCCTTTTTCATCTTATGGCTTCTAGTATGAGATGCTTAGATACGGCAGGCTATCTGCATTTTAGTCCGCACAATTCCCATGTCCGTTAACTTTCACATGTACGTCGCGTCTCGAGCATAGAGATACAATGAGGCCGCCACACCTCTCAGACACTTGACCGTGCTACCCGTCTCACTCTTCCCATCGACAACTGCCTCTTAACACCCACCTCCCTTCTTTGTATATTCAAGACGTCTAAGCATAACCGCTCGTCCAACCTGGTTCTCGCTTTTGTTGTCACCCGCATATTCTCAATCAGAATTAAAACAGGTACGCGATACCCAGCCACCAGGGCACACGCTCACAGTGCGGAGCTCCATTGAACGACGGTCTGACCGTCGCCTCTACAGTTTGTACGCACGTGCACACATAGCTCACACTCCGCTCGTCTACCACACAGCCATGGTATACGGGAGCAATTTTGTCAAAACGACGTCTTCAATGACTGGGGCTCCTATGCATAATTTACAAATCACGACCCTTGCGTGGAATTGCAATTGCCATGGCAGTAATAATTTCAAATTTGAGTCTTAGTATTGCCTTTGTCTATGACATACGAGCGTAATGCACCTATTTAGACAATCCAGCAGACGAAACACTTGGAACGTTGCTCCCGTGGCGAGCCCCAGGTCCCTTGACAAGGGTCCAGGTGGGGTTGTGATGCTCTTCTCAGCTTCCGAACCATTGCCGCCTTTCCGCTCACCAAATGATTATCCCCGTGATCGGTGGGGCAGGTGCACGATTCTCGTTGTCTCCGTAGTCGGGGTGCTCTGCTGCGTGGCTCGTACTCGTGGCCTATCTAGCCGGCGGGTTTTCGAGTCGCTCTCAGGCAGGTTCAGCGTTCAGTCCTGCAGGGTTTAGGGTCTGGCCTTTCCTCACGATATATTCGCTTCGACTATTCCCCATCCTTTGTCTATATAGGGGTCCTGTAACGACGACATGTCTCTCATCTGTAATTGTAAGCAATCGATGTTATAATCAGACGCATTTGGACGGAACCCACACAAACTCTTTGAGATATAAATAGCCTTTGTCCTTAATTTACGATCAATTGTGGATGCTGTGTCGTATCTCATGTTAGCTGTGAACCTGAGCTGGTTGGAAAGCATCGATGTACATACTTGGTTGGACTCGGTTCCACGACAACGGCGTCCGCGCTTATCTGTACTACTGTACACCTTCCAACCTTGTTCTGGCTCAACCATTTGTCACACTTCATGTTGAGCTGTCTATGATTTCCTCGTATTTCCACAAAAGCCACGTCGTACGCTCTCATGTCATTCACAGCTCCAGGCGTGCCTCGAAACCCAGAGACTAGGCCCGGCAATCTAATACGATCCGGAGTAGCCGCGAGTAGCCGTCATCAGATCCTCGTAAGTACAACCTGAACCCAGTGTCGATTCCAACCAACTTGATGAAAAAACCAACAACATTGTAGACGTCTTCCTCATCGGCGTAGAAAAAAAACCGTTATGGAATCACCATTTCAATTTGGCTTCGATGCTGTTTCGTACGTTTGACAGTGGGAAGTTGTCGAATAGATGCCACGCAGCATACTACTGCCACTTGCTCTCCGATTAAGAAGCGTATCTCCGCACGCCGTCCGTCTTTTTATACCAAATTGAACATTGGGTATCTATATGCATGCTCGGCACCGAGTTTCACAGGGGAGTCAAGATTGAGTAGTGCATAAGCAATGGTGAATAAAAGTTGCGGCGACCTCGGACCCCGTGAACATAGGCCTGGACGGGTATGGAAGAAGATGTATAGATATAGATAAGTGTCGAAGCGCTCCGAATATCTTGGGGATTTGGGACGTCTCTGTCAACTTGACAGGCATGAACGAACCGAACTTGGTTGGTGTGTATTCGAGTTGTCATCCACGGAATCATTTCTAATATTGGTATTGACTTGATCTACTAGACTTAATACATGACCCAAACTCAGCTCGCGAGTCACGGCCCGCTTGAAGGTTTTGCGAGCGGGCAGATGGCAAGCGAATAATGTCAGTCAAGGAATGATCTGATTTGTGATGTCAACGAAAGGGAACTATCGACTTATTCAGTTAAATACGTGAGCAAATGAATTATTTCGCACTCCTTGTCTGCCAGCTTTACAGCATGACACCGCCTCTAGGCTTATATGCTTTTTCTTTCTTGAGTGGGAGGACTCGGGTTAACGCCGCCGGCACCCTTTCACCGTCAACTACAAGTGTCAACTAGGTTGCGGTCGTAGTCACACAAACATCGATTTGGCATTGGAAACGAGTTGCAACCCAAGACTTCTCTCTCTAATAACCATGCCTGCATCTTTGAGTCTTCCCGAACATACCCGTTTTTGTGTAATATGACCCAACATGGAAAAACATAACACGAGGCGGATAGATGTACGGAAGGAATATATCCATACGTGTCCAACAGACTTCAATGGATAACACGGCCTACGGCGCCCTCATGGCTAAAGGTGTATGATTCAGGTCTGGGCGGATCAAACACTCATGAGTTTCATTAAGGCTAGTCCGAACACGAATACTTGCCTATGTGGGACGGATTCTTTGGTCGTCAACGCTTGTTCGGGTCCACCAATGGATATTGATGTCCCGAGAAGTTTACCCCTGTGACGAGGAAATTTGATCCTTGCGACATGCCTCCAATATTTCTCGCGAGGTCAATCGTATATAACATCAACGTTGAGCTTGCACAGAAGCTGTTGGGTTGTTACGTTTGCAGGTTTACTGACATTAGAAACTCTCAGGCAGGTCGCCTAAATATAATGCCTTTTCTCATCTGACGGATTATCGTGATAGTATCGCGGAACCTCACAAGGCTTCGTCGCTTTGTTTTTGGCTCTCGTTTTTTCATGCACTTTAGACTTTAAGGGATAGATTCGACGCGAGATCTATATCTGTGGCGACTCCCAACGTTTCGCTTGGGTTCTTCATGCCGCATGCGGGGTCGACTGCTCCGTGAAATGCGAATCAAACTGTGATCCATCAGCTTCCTCGAAACTGGTTCGATGTATTTGACGTTCGGCCCGAGAGAATCGTATGCCTTTTCTGTTTGCTGCTCCCACCTCTGGAATTACAACGTCCCCGCGATGCGCGAGTCACTACTAGTTTTCTTAGTGACGCTCTTCTCGGAAGTGCAACGTTGAAGGCGGTTGGAATGAATGATTATTTTTTGGACATTGTCCTATTCGGTAGGTTGATGACACTCTAACTGAAGTAGACATCGGCGGAGCTGGTCGATTCATCCCATTGGAGCCTTGCCTCTGAGAGAACGCCACATCGGATGCGGGTTATGTATGCCCAAGACGACCGAATGTCATAAGGTGACCAGGGTACACATGACAATAGGTCACTCGGCCACGATCGATGGATAATCCCTCGTTGGTTGTGCCTGGAGTCAGGACTATTTCCAAAGGCTGGATGACTCACATATCAAACGTGGCATAGTGCTTCTAGGGAAGAATGACCGCTCTCAGCGGTTTAGAATGGACTTCACACGAATGACATGTATGACGTCGATACCACTTTTCGTGTGCTGCCAACTTTTTCGGCACCTAGGACAGATTAGTACAGCCCCGCAATCTTCCGCTCTTTTTTTCGATGTATGTTGGATTTTATCTGCAGCTTCGGATAGCATAAGTATATGCTCAGAAGACAGAGCCATCGCCAATGACACAGCCGCTGGCAGAGCTGATCTTGACCTGATAGGTCATCACTGATGAGTGGTGCAAGTAGTATTCTTCAACTCATCAGAAGAAAAACAGTGCAATGAAGTAACGATGAAACGGATTCAGAGATCGCCGTTCGAATTGATAGATCTTGTTTTCGTATTGATATTGTAGTCTTTATGGACCTGACATGCTGTGTAATGAGTCTCAAGAGGTCGGGGATATCCGACGGCGATAAGGCCACGTGGCTTAGATCACGGACCGAAATTAGACCATCTCCCCGGTCGTCAATATATTTTTTCGACGACGGCCACCACGAAGCTGCTGCTTGAATTTCTATTTTATTCTCGTATTTCATGATGGAGTCTGTCGTTCCTGCCCAAATTACCGCAGAACTCACTCAGATTCTCTCAAATCTCGTTCTGGGAGACAATGAAATTCGTTCAAAGTACTTTTTTATCCTCCTCGCGATCGACGTATCTTGGTAGATCACTTACCACTTTTCGTCTTCAGTGCAGAGAAGGCCGTAAATGAACGGCTGACCCAGACTCCGGAGCTCTATCTCCTTGCTCTCGCACAATTTGCGATTGCAGCCGACACAGAAGTGGTATGTCCGTTCTTTCTATTGGCTTATTATGGAGGATCCATCGAATGGGTTTATTACTCCAAATTACGTCGTGCTGGAAACCGGTGAACGGGTCTACTCTTGTCTCAAGGAAGGCATTCAAATCTTTGACTTGGAACGTTTGACATGGACATGTCGTAGTGTTGACATGCTGGGTGGAGAGGCAGGGCACCACCGAGCAGTATGACAAAGATAGACTCGCTGTTGTCAGGATATACCCAGTACCGTGTTCCATCCGTGACATGTCTCATGCTGTCTTCGTCCTGGGCCTATATGACCCTCTCCACCCACTCCTGCCCGTGTCCGTTATCAACCAAGTGTTCTCCCGGCGATCCTGCCATTTCCTGTGTTTTCACATCGATTTATTCCAACTGGTCCTATCTTGACTTCGATTAACATGAGCGCCCTCCCTAGATGCGATCCTTCTCTCATGTCCTCCTTCGGCGCCTCCTCTTCCGCCCCGCCCCAAGTTCGCAAGCATCTCCACACGTTCCAAACCATCCAGCTCCAAGACTGACATTGTATGACCACCTTTCTTCTCAAACTCTCACCACACTCGAGCGACTTCTCCTCCATTCGCTATCGCATGAACCATCGCCTACAGTCCGCCGCAAATCTGTTGATAGCGTATGTGACCTAGCTATCCAGGGCATGGCGCGCGGAAGGCCATGGCACGCGTTGCAAGCACAAGTTTTCAGCATGACACAAATCCAGGGTGGCGCTAGTGCCAGCAGTGCAGCGGGGCTGAGAGAGAGCGCTTATCGTGTCTTCGCGGGGTGCCCCAATTTGGTAATGGATCTACAGACGGATGCGGTGTTGGGAGTTTTTCAGCGTGGGCTCCAGGATACCTATAGTATCGAGGTCCGCCGTTCATATACTTTTTGCTTCACAATTTTGACACGCGTCCTTCAGGTCCGGCATGCAGCACTCTTAGCATCCGTTGCTTATCTTACAGCTGCCGATGCTGGACAGCTAGCTCAATCTCTGTCGCTTCTCTACCCAATGCTCGACACTCTTCCAACCCTTGCGCAGTCACTTGCGCAGCCAGCCGTGGAGTCCCCGACCTCAAACTACCACCACCTTTCGACTTTTCTCTCAACACTTACCCCTCTTTGTACCACCCACCCGACCTTATTCGCACCGCACCTTCAAGCGCTCCTGTCCTTTCTCCCCGCCCTCATACTTCCGGCAGCAGACTGCGGGCCAACACCAACGGTGGGTAGGCCGTTTCCTACTGGGGGCGGGCGCAGTAGCGGGAGCAGTGGAAATGGCAGTGGAGGACCACGACAAGGCGCCTTTGTCTTCCCCCCACCCTCATCTCCGTCATCGTCATCTTCCCTGTCTCCAAACACGCCATCCTCATCAACTTACGATGATGGTTCGGATGAAGAGGACCAGAGGCAGACGCTCCGGCTCAGTGCACTCGAGTTTATGATCAGCTTGTCCGAAGCCAAGCCAGCGATGGTCAAGAAGGTACCAGGGTGGGTGGAAATCATCGTACGCGCGTGTCTAGAAGCAATGGGCGAGTTTGACGAGGACGGAGATGGAGGGCTGGAAGGTTGGTTAAGTGATGATGTGGGTAGATTTTCCCTGTTTGTACTGCACCCTTTTGTTCCTGCGCCACGTCACCCCTTCTTCGCTTCTAACTTTCGAGATGAAAACTTACGCCAGACCGTCAACAGCCCTCTAACAATTCAAATTCGTCGGAAACAGACTCTCCACCGGCCCTATATGAACAATCTCTTGATCGGCTGGCTTGCGCTATGGGTGGGAAATCGGTTCTGCCTCCCGCTTTCCAGGTACGTTGTGGTGTTCGATTTCACGAGCGGTACCTGACCACTCGTACAACAGTACATACCCTCGATGATGGCTAGCTATGATTGGCGTGTTCGACACGCGGGATTGATGGCAATCGCCGCTATTGGTGAAGGGACAGGGAAGGTCAGTGATCCGGGGAGTTTTTTCCTCCGAGTGCGTGGCTCAAGAATGGTTCGCTGGGCAGGTCATGCAAAACGAGCTAGGGAAAATTGTTGAGCACGTTTTATATTTATCTCGGTGTGCGGGTGCAAAAATAATGGTCGGTGTATCCTTGACAGCCTTGTCACGCCGATGTTCGGCGATTCACATCCTCGGGTAAGATATGCCGCTTGTCAATGCGTGTACGTATCCTTGTCCTTATCATGCGGTGTGATGCTAACCATTTTTCACGTATAGAGGACAGCTGTGTACAGACCTCGAGGTACTGACTTGACGTATTATATATCTGTCAATCTGGCCTGTTAATATGAATTCTGTTGTAGGAAATTATCCAAGAAAAATACCACCAACAACTATTTGCTGTTCTAATACCCGCTTTAGAGGATCCGGAACCGAGGTAAAGTCCATAGGCGGTGACCCTTTTCTTTCTTGTCGTTAATTTCGTGCAGAGTTCACTCGCATGCAGCTGCGGCGCTAATCAATTTCTGCGAAGGCGTCGAACGGGATACACTCCTGCCTTACTTGGATCCTATCGTTGAACGCCTCTTAAAGCTTCTTAATCCCTCAAGTGACCCGGCCCAGGTTCGGCGATATGTCCAGGAGCAGGCCATAACCACTCTAGCAATGGTCGCCGATGCCAGCGAAACTACCTTTGCCAAGGTGTGTTGTTTCTAGTGGCATCTTCGCCAACGAGTATTGACTTATTTCATCATTTAAAGCACTATTCGTCAATAATGCCCTTGCTACTTAATGTCTTACAGAATGCAGATGGTCCTGATTACCGGAAACTCCGTGTCAAGGCGATGGAGTGTGCTGGCTTGATTGGTAAATCTAAGATATCTTTCTTGTCCCTTCTATCCTTACTTGAATCTTTACAGCCATTGCTGTTGGTCGCGAAGTCTTTAGACCGGATTCAAATACCCTTGTCGAGCTCTTGATGCGGATACAAAGTAAGATTTTACTATTGGTGCCTTTATTTGAAGGCAAGGCTGATACAAGTACAGAGAGCCCTGTCGACCCTAATGATACCCAACTTGGACATTACCTTATCGCAACGTGGGCTAAAGTTTGTCAGGCCATGGGCAACGAGTTTGAGCCCTACCTCCCTGTCGTTATGCCCGCACTTCTCACGACGGCGAGCGCAAAAGCAGACATATCTGTTTATGGTGCTTTTTCTTGTGCTCTTCTTCGATGTTCTTAACGGTATTGACACGATCTCTAGACGAGGAAGAAGAGAAATATGAAGAGAGAGAAGGCTGGGAAACCATCATGATGGATGGTCAAACCCTCGGAATCCGCACTTCTGCCATAGAAGAAAAGTGCCAGGCGTTCGAGACCCTTGTGATATACTGCTCTACCCTTGGCGCCCGTTTCGCTCCCTATCTGGCACAGAGCCTCGAAGTGACCCTACCGGCGCTAAGGTTTTACTTCCACGATGGGGTACGGGAGGCCTGTGCAATGTACGCTGAGATCTTGACCTACGATTGATGTACGGTTGCTGATGTGATCTCCATAGGGTGATCCCGATGCTCCTTGCTTCAGGAAAAGCGAGTAACACGTTGACCAACCAAATGGTCTCGGCTACGTTTCATCAACTCATCACTTGCATCGATACCGAGCACGACTCCTCTTTCCTTGCATCTTTATACAAGTGTTTTACAGATTCCATGCGTGTCATCGGCGGGCCGGCGGCACTACCCCATGAATATCATGAAGGCGTCATCGAGGCCACTAAGCGCCAACTGCAGACTGTCGCAGACCGGCGGAAGGGGCGAGCGAATCGAGCCGCATCATCAGAGGGAGATCATGATAGGGAAGAGATGGCACTGCTGGAGGAGATTGAAGATTTCGCTCTGGAAGATATGGGTAGGATGTTGACGGCGTTCGACGGAAACCATCCACTGGTCGTGGCCGTTTCAAGTGTCAAGGATTTGGGATTCAATACATGGGACAGCGACGAGGAAGAGGAGAGTTGAGAATTAAGGAAAATGTTACATCTGTTGTACCCCCACGCTTTGTACTTGTGAAGAAATATTCAATTATAAATTGATCAATTCTGAGAAGATCGGAGCCATGTGCCGGGATTTTGCCGTGGTTACAAAAAACCACTAGTGTCAAAAAGATTTGAAATACAAGCCTGTTCTGATCTCGTCTTTAACTCTGTACTGTACACACCCCTTTCCTGATGCAGCGAGTCTGGTCTACATATCTTGACTCGTCGGGCCATCGACGGGGCCAGTCAAGCGGCCCGCAAGCGGTAACTAACATACATGTGAACTTTTTCCGTCACAGCCTCAAGTTACGAAACTGATCGTTTTGTTTTCTCCACATTAGATGGAAAACACACCGTAAGCATACCGATGAGTTTTCTTCACGGGCGCTCTCAACCGTATCCAACAGGGTTTCGAGGCCGGCCTCAGTCTCCTCTCACGCACACTCAGCTTATTCTCAAGCTACGTCCACGCGGCACATGCTGGCCGACATGAACACTCCACTCGACCCACCAAACGCCCCGTTTTCGTCCGGAGGCATTTCACCAGCGTCCTACTCACCAGGAGGCTCTATCAGAGGCAGCGACAGCGGCAATGTATCGCTCACGGTCAACTATCTGCCCTCAAAATTCTCGACTTCCCTTTTGACGGGCGGCTCTACCCGAAAGCGCAAAGGAGCCAAGGGGATAGACCCACAAGTACCGAAGCGGGGCGGAGGTGTTGAAGCGTTCAGGAGTGGTGAATCTAGAATACCAGGCCAGAACGATGATGACTATGATGGTGTGTCGAGCGGCTGGTTTGGTGGGAAAGAGGGAGGCGCGACACCCCCCAAAAAGCTCCGATGGAATAAATTCAAATGGACCTTGTTCTTTGCAAACATATTAGTGCGTTTCTCGCTCCACCGCCCATTCGGACCTACTTAACCCGTGTCTTTTAGCTAACAATGTATTCATTGGTCGCCCTTGTATTCTGCCTTCTTACTTGGTTCAATGTCTGGGAGAACGCCGACGTTGTCCGTGTTGGCAATCGTACTGAACTTATCGTTTCCACCATCGCTGCGTGCTTCGGCATACTCACCTTTGTCATCGGATGGGCTGGCATCCTGCTTAACAACCGATCCTTCCTCGCCACCTACACATTCCTTTTATGGATTACCTTTGCCTGGATCGTAGTTCCAGGGTATGTTTCCTATCGCCGTCGTGCCTTCAATCTCGAAGGCAAGGTCAACGCCCAGTGGTCTCGCAACCTCGGCGCCTCCGGTCGTATGCGTATTCAGACGCAACTCTCATGCTGCGGGTACTTCAGCCCATTTGTTGAGGCAACGGTCACCCAGACCTGCTATGCTCGCAGCATTCTTCCTGGATGTAAAGCAAAATATCTCGAATTCGAGCGTATGGTCCTCGGCCGCTGGTTCGTTGTCGCGTTTTCAATTGTCCCCTTGCATATCGGGGTGATGCTCGCGGGCTTGTTATGCTCCAACCATGTCACATATAGGTTTGGGAAAGGCATGATGCCGAAAGCCTATAGGCTCAGCATGAACAGCATGGCCGTCATCATGGACAACTACGCCAAGTACGTATACTCTCATAATGTTTTCTTTAATTACATTCTGACTTTGCGCTCTCTTTTGTTAGCCAACTTGCAGAGCAATACGGAACCGAAGTCGCCTCTGAAATTCTCGCCAAATCACGATCGAACCTGCACCTTGATAAGATGGCAACTATGCCCTATATGCCCAGTCAACAGCCAACGTACCATGTGAAGTACGACTCTGTGGGCGCTCGACTGCCCGAGAGTGCATCCTAAACAAGACTTTATTGATTCAAGACTCGCTTGTATTATCCACCATTGCCACGCCAACACTCGTTAAATACCCAACTACTGATAAGTATTGGACTTGTCCCTCGATATCATCTACCCCACCCATAGCTGCACCACATATTTGTGCGCCCATCGCTTGTTTAGCTGTATGTTTCATTTGCGTCCTATCTACATACCTCGATGATGTCTTTGTCTCGTAACTTATCATATCTGTCTGTTGTCCTTGTACAGCCATACCCATTACATACTCGTTTGGATTCGGACTGGATTCGGATCGGATTCCATCTTTATTTTTTTATACCATGCTTTCATCATTTGACAGTGCTTATCTTGAGAAATACGACCAATATAACATCGCAGAATTAGTAGGTTAATTTATTCAGCTTTCATACACAGTATCGTAAACATCCAACTCTAACTCTAAGGGGCGTGGAACGTGCGATCGAAACTTGCTCCCTGGTCTCCTGCCCACTCAAACGTCAACCCACTGTATCCCGTGCGTGTCGAATCTCCTTTAAACCTGATGATACAAAACTTCTGCCTCCAATTCGTGCCTTCATACGCCCGGATTCTCCTCAAGTCTTCCGCCTTCGTCACCCAGTATGCCATGCCTGATGCATCGCTATGTCCGACCGGCACCAACGAAGGATAGCGACCGCCACTCTTGACTTGGTAGTTGGCAGCGCTGGCGGGAATCAGCACGGGCTCGGAATCAAGTTCCAGCACCTCTTTCAGGACAGAGGGCGAAGCGAGCGATCCGTAGAAGAAAACATAACTCGGGGTGTATGAGTTGGCGGCGGGGTCCTCAGGGGTTTCTGGTCGTCTGGGCATGGTTAATATCTATCGACATTATAAGTATCGAACACAGTGGTTAGTTTATGCACATGCGTACCAATGACAAAAGACGTCGTCTTGTGGTTGGGGGGGGTGGATGAGGGACGATTTCCGAATGAATGGATTGGTTGAAAACTCCTCAATTTAAAGGAGCGAGCTAATGCAGTGACCCACTTTTAGCCTCAATGTCTTAGCGGCGTCTCCTGTGGGGTGGCACTCGAATAGGCCCTTGATCTCCGAAGACGGGAGCCCAAAGAGACTCGATCTCTACCAAGATCGACACGCCCCTCGAAGACAGCTCCGTTTCGATGGGTGGAATAAGGATATAACCATACATGTGCCAAGTTTGAGTTGGCAAGAACCAAGAAGCGGTATTCCATGTGGGGTTGGACACTCCGGATTGAACATAGTCACTGGATCATCGAGCAGATAGATGTGGCCGGAACAGTTCAAGGGGACTACTGGCGGAACACGGTGCTATTCGCAAGTACGAGAACTATAAAGGCATCAAGATCTGGGTTGGCATTCGGGCATTTAGATGTTTTAAAAAGTGGAAAGGGCGAGACCCGTACCGTTGTCTATGTGGAAATCGGGACAAGACAGGTAGATCCACTACGACTGAAATACCAATCCTCTTTCTGAATTCGAAGAAGGAGAACTTGAGGGGAACTCGGGTCTTCGTCGATCGTTCGAATCAATTTTTATGTATGCGTTTGTTTACTTCTGAGGTCATCAGTAGTGTACTCATGATTCAACATGATAGGGTAATGTCATACATACCCTACATTAACGAGCTCGTGTTTTCAACGATCCACCCCAACCAGCCTCGAAGCAAAATCCGTGGTTGACGGGACCGACTGTCTCTCACTGATGCGGACCTTTGGCGGACTCGGTGCTCAGAGAAAATTAAAACACTTAAGAACCAATAGTGGTTGAATTGATTCAGGGTCTAGAAGGTCAAAGGATCCTGGTCTAGCCTTTCCAAGGAAGAATATACAGAGACGCCAGATAGTTGAAGGCGAGTTGGTAGATTAGGTTAAAAAGGCCCAACGCGCGGGGGCCTTAAGCGAGCAAGCCGTCATAGCGGCTAGGCAATGCTGGAACATAGCTCTTTTCCTCCGCGACTCACCAAGTCGTACGCTAAGCGATATGGCCGGACTCTCTGAATTCACGATCGCCTCACTCCCCCCATTCGCGTGCGCGTTCCTTCATTAATTTAAGTCCATAATACTCAATCAACAAATTCTGATCATCACAACACGATTCCCGTGCGTTGGGCAGAGACACAGAAGTGAAGACGTGGCCAACACCAAAAACAAGGTCCCCGCCAATCACTTGTGTAGATGGAGTACCATAGATCTAAGTAGACCTGTAGTGGCTCTAATCGAATCACGGACCGAGAGTTAATTTAAGTAATGCATCAACTACGTTTTCGCTCCAGAGCGCCTCCTTTCCGGTATTTATCCCCCAGCTAGGACCAGCAGCGTTAGCAAAGAACATGGCCTCCTGCCTGTTTTTCAAACGCATGCCGATGATGATCAATGATTAGCGTGTCGTTCGAGATTTCGCAGGACGTTTCCCCAAGGTCACTAGAGCCTAAGAGTAGTCAGGCTGACGCCGTTTTACATGATATGGTCATTCTGGTTCAGGCACCCCTGTATCTGGCGGCGGAGTTGAGGGAATTTCTCCAGGGGCGCAGCCACACTTGATCTACGAAGTTCGTGAAAAATTCAAGTTTGAGCACTCCTATGGACCTAGACTGCAGGCGAGCGTCGGATTGGGTTGTTGACTGAGTTGGCGGGTGTCCGGAACAAATAGGGACGCTGAATTGTCGGGAAATACCGAGGGTGACGTATTGTAATCTTCGTTTGAATTATCGATACTATTCATCATTCTACCACCACCTGCCGAACAAGATTTCACAGGAAACTAAGTAACTCTTGAGTAACTCTCGATTTTTTATATTATTAGTTTGGCTGATCTGTCATTCAGCTTTCAATATGAGCGCAAGAGGATACTAAAATCATTTATCAAGTGTCACTATCTACCCCGGTTTCGCATATAGCCATTTTAGGCTTCCCTACAGAACCCAGATCTTGTCTAGAAGGGCGTCCAAGTCCGTGTTGGAGGATTATCGCATAAGTCGCCGATGATGCCAATCTCAAGCACGACGACACATCCGGCCATTAGCCATATATCGAATTCTTGTGCTACGGGGCTCGGGTGAATCGGTGGTTATTTTCACATCCTACCCACACCTGGCCCTATAACGAATATTGCAGATCTGACCTTGAACATTTCAATTCCACGAAGTTATCGAAGGAGAGCTTTGTTCAATGGCCCATTACCTCTATTCACTATTAATACGGATATCCGGAGTCCATTTTGACTAATTCAGGGGTCTCATACTTGCGAACATCTCTGCAAGCTATATAACATCTATCTATCTATTATCAGATAACTTCTCAAAAGCGCGATGTAGTACATATCATGATGCATAGGATACAGGTGATGTCCCAGCAGGATTCAACGCAACCTCATGCTTCACACGGAAGGAGCTTCTAACCCCATATTCACCATATCCAACCACTCCGCAAAATCCTGTTCCACATTCGCAACCAACAGCTCGTGTGACTGTTCGACATTGGTCCACTCCATGGCATTCCAGACACTCGAAGGATTCATAAGCAGCGTCGTTGGTGGCCCCTCGTCCCCAAAGCCGCCAACCTCCATTATGGATGGAGAAAAATCAATGATAAACCTCAGATCCAGACCCGATCCCTTGAGATTCCTGACTGCATTCAATATTGGGTTCTCTAGGCTTCCCCACCCCTTCGGAATCTCCCTCCACCAGATAAATGCGCTCTTCAGCGACGCCACGCCACCATCTTCATGGGGAGCCATTCTGGACCTGAGGAATTCAATAATTTGCCAGATATATAGTTCCTCTGAAAGGGTTTTGTTGCGGAGGTAAGGTTCTTCTGATATAGGTTCCATGATGAGGTGTAGTGCGGTTAGATTGGGCAACAAAGCGTGTGGAGAGGTGCAATTCAGGCTACCGAGTTGACACGGCTGGTTGAGGCGCTTCAGTATCTCTGGGTACGAATACACTCGGGTCTCTGGAAGGGTAAATCTGAGTTCCAGCTTCTCCAAACTGGGGACCAGGTGGAAAAATTCGAACAACTCCAGTAGGGCAAAATCGATGTCATGGATAACCAACACTTCCAAGATGAAACCAGACCGACGATACAAGTCGACAAGAGGTTTACCCGGTGTGATTTCTTCAATTAAATTTGACTTGATATGCAGACTGTTCAGTGCTGGAAACCTGAACCGCTCAAAAAAGACCCCGATGGCGTCCTCCGCATACATCGAGTTTCTGCCGTCGAAGTTGGCGATCACGACAATCAGCTCGACTAGGTTTTCGAGTGTCCATTGGTCTCCTCCCCTAATCCCTCCATCCCCCCTTACGTTCCCTCCTATTTCTTCCAACCATGCACCTCGGCTAGCCGTTGAGGCTACCCAAAGTTCACACGTCTCGAGTCTACTGCATCCCTTCAAAACATTCTGGGCCTCCACGATGCCCAATCCGGTCTCTGTGATGCTGAGGGACACGAGCTTCCCCCATGGTGCGCCGGTGATGATGCGGTCCGCGAAAAAGGAAAAATTGAGAAAATTTGAAGACCCATCAACACTCAAGTGCTTCAGGTTAGTGTGATCGCTGAGATTGACGCGCGCACCCTCAGGCCATGAAACCGAATTTCCATCTGCGATGGCCAGGTTAATGCGTGACAGAATTGGAGCCACTTCAGGTGTGAGTTCTTGGAGGATGTCGAATGATGAAAGAGGAATGTCGAGGTCAAGAGAGAATATCTTGGAGATATTTGGGAGGATGGAGGTATGTAGAAGCGAAGAGCTCTGACGAGGGTCTTCCATGAGGATGCGTATGGAGACCGGGACTCCTTTTGCCCGGGAAAGCCAAAGGGACGCGAGGGAGGTGTTAAGCCCATACCCAGAAGAGAGGCGATCAGTGAGAGTGAAGGCAGTCCAGAGACGAGGGTTGGAGATGGCAACTTCACGCCATTGGTGGCACACTCGCGTGAAGATCATGGGAGCGTCGCAGGAGGATGGTTGGGTAATCCTGGTCGGGAGACACTGTAAAAATATCTCCCCTAGTATTTCGGGAGAAATTCTGTGAATTGGATGGTGGATGGACATATTCTCGTGCTGCGGCGGTGAATCAATTGGTAAGATTAGGTGCTTTTATATTAGGAAAATGGGACAATGGGTGAGGAACGGGTCTAATAAGCGGCGAATACCTTGGCGTTGTTTCGGTGGCCACACTTTGTCTTCAGGTGGCTATTATACCATTCTTGCTTAGTTCTGATGGTCACAGGCTTTGTTATATGTTCGTTGGGGATTTCTATGTCGCGTATCACTAGTTTTCTGTGGCATACCGTCGCCATTGTGATTTGTTGAGGATTGCTTATAATGTAGTTTAGATACGCATTGGTGTGCCTGATTCTTAGTCTTTTACTCTTTGTCATGGTTCACCTGTCACCGTACTCGGCGGACGATCAGGCAAGGCTATACTCAATTGAGCGCCATAATCAAACCATAATCAAAATAATCCTTCATCTGTAAATCACCGGAAAAACGAGCGCATATAGGTTACATACTCCTCATCATTCCGTGATTCATATCTTGCCTTCACAAATCCCCTCGTATCGTTCCCCACAAGATACCTCAGTCTATCTTTCCCATCTGTCGCAGCCTCGAATACCACTTGTGCCACATCTTCCGATGAAATGCTCCTGCCTGCGATCATGTTCTCGAAGGACTCCTGTGTCTTCTGCACGAACTGTTCGTATGAAGCTGGTATAGGAGGAGCGGTCATGCTTCCTGACTTGGGGGTACCGAAGTTTGTGGATGTAACGCCCCCATGTGGGATCACGCTCTTTACAAAGATATTCTGCGACGCCATCTCGAATGCCAGTGATTCCGTGAAGCCCTCCAAAGCAAACTTGCTGGCGCAATACATAGAGATCATGGGAAGGGCCCATAGCCCTGCACCCGAGCTAATGTTAATTACCCCACCTCCCTTGTTTTTATGGAAATGAGGTAATATCCCCCGCGTCACGTCCATGAGACCTGGATGGGATCAAAACCAATCAGCAATGATTAGCCGACGGGTCGAAATGGTGAGGTGAATGCCATGGGCAGAACGACCATATAGGAATGGGTACTAACCACTCACCAAACAGGTTCACGTCAAATTGCGCCTGTATCTGTTCGCGTGACAGGGTCTCAAACAACCCGTTTTGTCCATATCCTGCATTATTTACAAGAAGATCGATAGTGGTGAATTTTGTGATGGCCGCATCGATGGCAGTCGTGATCGATGGAAGGTCCTGTACGTCTAGACGCACTACCAACATACGATCCTTATTTAACACATCCAGGTCTATGTTCTTCTCTGGTGACCGCATCGTCGCGACAACGTTCCATCCTTTCTCAAGGAAGAGCTTTGCAGAAGCGAGGCCGATGCCAGTGCTGGCACCTGTGATGAGTACGGTATTGGCCATGGTTGCTGACTTTTCCGTGAATCTGGTTTCCAATGGTATCCCAGAAGGTTCTTATATGTCTTTCTGGCCTATATTTACTTGCCGAATGGTGTCACCGGCATGATTTTTGGGGGGACTCGTAATCGGCATGGCCCGGCAGTCGGCTGGTACAGAGTATTCGTCACCCAAGACTCGGTCCCGATACCGAGAGGTCAATCAGAGTCACGAGGATATTGATTCCCTGATCCTAACTAACCAACCTGATGAGCAGGAAAAAACCTGCGTCGAGCTTATCTAAAATGCTAGAGTTCTCATTTGTATCACGGCAAAGGTAGAACTGACTCACCATGAACTAAGTGGTCTAACCCAGTACGGCGAATCCCTTGTACCCCAAAGATCCTGCACCTTTTGGATCCGCGCCAGATCTTTCGCAAGCTCCAACTCCTTGGTTATCGCATTGGACGCTACAATGATCGCGGTACATCCAATGCCACGCTTGCCTTCGTATGGGTGCCGAGTCGACATGTTTTGGGAAGACTCCGATGGATCTCCCGGACTGTACTGACATTTCGTCTGAATTGGTCCTTGTCCGGTTCGAAATTATGAATATCCGCCCACTCGTCTTGTCTCTCTGGGGGAAAAGGAAAGGCGAGCACCTTCAACCGTACACGTCGCCCTACTCGAGGGTCGTTGTTCATTAGAGGCAGTGTTCTGCCAAGTGTTAGAAGTAGTTGAGTCATAGTAAGCTTACAGACAAAGGTTCCATACAGGCCATGATGTCATACTGCATAAGGTCGGAGAAAGATAAGGGAGCACTGGATGCATACCAGAGTTCTCAGTGATGTAACAACAAAAATACAACTATCTCACCATGAACTAAGTGGCCTAACCCAGTGTGGCGGATCCCTCGTACCCAAAAGCGTCTGTACCATTTGGATTCGTGTCAGATCTTTCGCGCGTTCCAGCTCCTCGGGCGTCGCATTGGACGTTACAATAATTGCGGTGCACCCAGCGCCACCCCCGTAAGGGATATCGCCCAGTCGACATGTTTTGGGAAGTCTCCGGCGGATTT
>CEMJ01391114.1:42096-91614 GCA_900068955.1 Clitocybe nebularis | reverse complement strand
TTATTATCGCCTATCATACAGATGCTACAGAAAATCACATGAGCGTCGTGCGTAATAGAAATGTGCCGTTGAGGTTTTCCTTTTTTTTGGAGTCTGGGGTACAGCCAGGAAGTCGTTAAGAGGCAACAGGGAAGATGCTTTCGGGTGTTCTTTTCACGTGTCCCTTGGGGGACACGTAATTCAAGCTTCGTGGCGTCTTCGTAATACCATATATCGCGTTTCCGTGCTGTCTGACGGTATTCGCAAGAAGCGTATTTAGGCAAGGTGTGTTATTTGTTTCACGTCGGGCAGCCAAACAGATGGTGAAGGCCCTAGTAAGCAGGGACAAATAAATTCAGCACAGTCATGTTTAGAAATTGACTCTCATAGCTCCAAGGATCTGATGGTTACTTGTCCTAATCTTCTTCCGGGACCAAGGTACACCATCCTCCTTCCTCCCCGACTATATATGTGCTCCCTCGCGCTGTTTTGTAATCTGCGGTAAGTATTTATGAAGGCCAAGCACGGCTTGGCACGTCAAACGCGGCGGAGATAAGCAACCCACAATGCAGGCACCCGCCTCGAGAATTCATCTTTTCAAGCCTCTACCTTTTCCAGTATAGAATGCCAACCTGTACCATACATACTCATAGCTATAAATCGCCCATGATCTACTTCACGTCTAGAAAAACCCCGGTTCCCAAATTCAGACGTTTAAAGTTAGCGCATGTTAGCATGGCTACGACCCACGCCCACAAAGCCCTACATCTGCTGCCGGTCAAGGGTCTCCCCGGCCGAACATTTCATTAAGTCGAATATGCAGGTTTGGCGAGCCATCTCTTGCTTCAAGGCCCCAAGGTCAGCTGGAGGTTCAAGTTGCCGTCCTTTTGTTCTCTACCCTGTTTTTTTTTCCCTCCATCCCCACGTCACATTCGACTTCTTCCTCTTCTGTGGCGCAGGCGTTGAGGTTGTCCGTTTCTAACCCCGAAACGTGGCCGAGTGGCCCCACATAGCTTCATTTTTCGGAGTCATTTGATCTGCGAGAACGCCCCCCGCCATTCTCTGGGATCGGCTAGTCGGCTTCGGTCTTGTTATCTACCAACAGCACACCTTCAAAAGGTCTTGGCTTGGTTCTGTAAGGGCGTGCGTGGTAAACATTTTGACATTCTACACATATCACCAAGATCCGTAGGGTAACGGGGAACAGTCTTCTTCAGCGCTATCTATAAGGTGTGGGCATTACGACTACATAGGTAATGCTTGGTAAATAGGGAAAACGGAGGATGAAAATACCAACATTAGCACAGAGATGCCGGAAACCGAGGATATATTTATCTAAGTGATACAGGAGGATATGATTGTGGCGCCATAGGTAGTACATGTACGAAAGTGATAATTTATGACGAAGCGATGCCAATGAGGGTGACCTTTGCGATGACAGGTTTGAGCTGTTCATTGGTTATGTAAGAGGGGGTATTGATGTTTCTGGGTATTCTTGTCCCAAGACTCTGCCAAATCAAGTGAGACAGACTCAACCGAGTTGGGAAGACGTACTCACGATGATATCCCCATTCCGGAGAAGTGTATTGTTCTTAATCTTGATGTCGTTCACAAAGGTTCCAAAAGGTGAATCCATGTCGCGTATGTACATCTGCGATAATTTTGGAGGGACGTAACAGTGAGATTGTTGACCTGACGCGTCTGACAAAAACGGTTTAACCGACCTGATGCCCGTCCCACCAGACTTCAGAGTGTGATGAACTAAGAGAAAGGGGCAATATGGGGGCAAGGACGTCGCCATTAGTAGTGCTGTTAATGCGGGCAAACAACCCATTCGTCGTCGAGGCTCTGCGAGTGGAAGTTGCATTATCCGTGGCTTCTGATCCAAGGGTGACTTTGACCTCGCGATTCAAGGGGATGGATTTCGCCTTGAAGGGAAAACTATCCGCGGTGGGCGAGAGATTTAGCATGGGAGTGCTTCCATGGGGGTACATCGCGAAGCCTGTAGACGCCAGCGTGTAGATATGATGGGGTAAGGAGAAGATGCAAGAGTAAGAATAAAAGGATCTATGCACAAGGTGATGTAATGGCGCGTGAAGAGACGAAAACGAAAGTTATCGCGAGAACGACCCAGGAGCTCCCGTATTTAAAGCTCTAGCAAGAAAAGAAGCATGGTCTGTAGCTTGACGGACAGGGACACTTGTTCCAAGTTTGCATCGACCGCGAGGATGAGAACCAGATACCAAGACATTGACGACTCGCTCCATTTGGTAGAATAGCCCGAGAAAGATTAGGAGGGTTTTAGGAAAGCCCGAGGCAGGAGCCGGGCCGTCACTGGCTGATGTAAATGAGGTTCTAGCCTGTGAGAACACACTTGAACCTTGGGCGCCGTTATGAACGTGTATTTAAAGACCGATATAGGCGTTAACTAAGGAAATTACCAAAACCCATGATGGTTTGACAAATTGAAGGCTTGTAGTTATAAGGGATGCTTTTGGCAAACACGAAGGGTTGTCCACAGGACGAGCCGGAATCACCGGCCCTAAACTTCATACCCACGTGACCCTCTCATTTTTTTTCTCCCTCTTCGAACTTACCGAAAATGAAACTTTGAGAAGCTTGGAAGATATACTACTCAATTTCGCCTTTATTCCTAGACTATGTCTCGTCAGTTTCGTTGTCTGAGTACATCTCTACGCTGCATACCAACTGGTTCCGTATCAGTATCGGTGCCGTCAGGTCAATCTTTCTACACTCACACGAGTGAATGTCTGAACTAATATCTTGAATTACCGCGCCAGGTGCTCGACGATATGTACAAGCAGCCCTAAAGACGCGTCCAGAACAGCAGCAAATGTCGACGCCTCAGCGGAAACGACACAAGGAAGCAGCTCCAACGACCTACATCGACGATGGTTTCGATTCGTCGAGTATGTATGACATGGGAACGAGTTCTACTTTGGATTCGAACACTGGACAGGAAGAGGAGCAGAAAGTCAATTCTTCATGGATCACGAAGCGCAAACCCGAACCCTATTTTGCGGAACATTTGAACGGGTTATTCCCCGCGCTACAATTCCCAGATGAGCTTGCAAGACGCATCTTGACACATGGGAGTCACCCCGCAGCAATGCATGGGCATAATGCAGGGCTATCTTTTCTGGGTAAGGCACTTATATCTTCTCTTCTTTCAATACATGTTCCTCCCCATATACCTGTTTCCCCTTGAGAAAGAATAGGACACTGACCCGATCTATTCACAGGACGTCGTGTGCTTGAGTCATATTTCCATCTTTTCGTAAACTCAAGTTCTGCCCTACAACCCAAACACGACTTGGAAAATCTCGCCCTGCGAACTATCAGCACCCATGTACTAGGCCAATATGTTGGAACTCCCTGGGGTCTTGGACGTGCCATGCGCTGGACACCAACAATAGCAGCGGAAAAACTTGAAGCACGGGGAAATCATCAAGCACTACTGAAGAGCGTTGGCTTGTACAAGGTGCAGGGAGATGCGGTAGCTGCTGTCATGGGTGGAATTTTCTTCCAATTTGTACGTCTTCTCTGCCCGTGCTCTCCCAGAATACGCGTTCCTGCACTCTACTTCTATGCACCAACATTGCTTAATTACTTCATTGAACCACCAACAGGGCGCTTCCGTGGCACATCGCGTTTTTCATACACGACTATTACCTCATCTTTTGCTACCTGGATATGAAGGCCTACCAGAGGCTTTCCACGCTGATGCGCAAGCAGCATGTGAGCGTATGGGCGGAGTTGACGGAGAGCTTTTATTGGATCTATCAGGAAATTCCATTCCATCAGAAATAGACACAGTTGCAAAGCAGGCGGCTTGGGGAGCATGAAAAAAAACATTACCAGGATTGTGAGTACTTTCCGGTCTAGTGCGAGTTCGCATAGCTCACAACATGGGTCCACAGTATTTTCTCTGCTATCGCGTTTTCTACTACAGGGCAATCTATCTATAATTCACTAACTTAAATTGATAAACCTTGGAGGCCCTGGAAGTTGAACTAAGTCATTGACGGACGGTCTTCCCCACATACGATCGAATGTTCGACAAGAATATTTCTAGAGTTTTGATATAAGTTACCATCGTTGCTGGCTGTGGTCGAGATTATATACACCGGCCATGATAATGCGTTAGTGAAAATCAAATCGAAGAATGAGAACGGTAACCATACGGATGACATCAGGAGATGAGGCTTATTCTGGCTTATTTTTCAAATTGCCGTCCGCGACCCGATCTCGGATATCCGACGTGCCTCAGTGGCCACTCTGCCTAAGTCATATTCTTCTCCACCTGGTGGGCCCCATGGCAGTTAAGCCTTACATTAAGCTATTCCCATCGAAGGAACACGACTACCTAACGAGTGAGGAGGCTTCAATCGAGGTTTGTGCCAAAGCCAATCGTGATTGGCTTCGAGGTTTTGAGTACTGAATTCTTAAAGTACCAGTTCTTAAGTAGTTCATACTCCTAACATCGTATCTACGCTGGTAACACAAGACTAGACAAGACTCCCAAAAGTGGGATTAACACAGCCTCGCATCCGATCCGATTACCCCCGAGCTCATATCTACGTCGAAATGTTGTCAATAGGAAGATCTCAACCATAATTAGTGCATCCAAAGAGATAATATTGACAAGTTGTAAAGGGGAGTCCTGTAATGGAATTGCCGAGAAAAGCATATATTAGTCAAGACCCGAACTAGGTGGGGCAGCCCCCATACTCTGGTGTCCAAACTCAGGAGTCATCACCATTGTGGTAAACTTCATCCACTTTCATATCCTGGCTCAGCCATTGGGACTTCTCACATAATGCAAAGAAGGTTAGTCCGTCCCTCTCCTAACCCCACAGCTTGTCGACCTTAGTGCCGAATCCATAGATTGACGCCCAACAATCATACAATGATTTGGAACCACTGGATACCATGAAACAGCGTCGTGTTCCCGGCGCCTATTGCTTGATCTCACCTGACTCAACTCAGTACACGAGGGCGGAGATATAAAGAAGCGTCTAGGACGTTCACAGCGCCTCGCTCCTTTACTTTCTCCACAGCAACAAAATATTGGGATGTCTGACCAACTAGCGCATCGAGTTACCATATCAGATGGTCTTTTTGGCCAGGATGATAACCTGGATACACTTTTCAACATCTACGAGCAGCTGCAACTTGCGACTGTCGAAGCTTCACATCCTGGGCTTGACCTCCTCACCTTTGCAGAGAGCGTCCTTTATTTCGGAGTCATCATGTTGCACAGTACTAGAGTATTCAAGCCATTGAAAGATGAGGAGGTGATCTCTTTTCCCCATGTACCTCTAGTGACACATTGACATAAACGCTTCATAGTTTAGTCCCCCTCAGCCTCCAAACGACCCACTCCTAACGGAATGGCGCGAAATGGTGGAAACCCACCCTCGTAGATCCCCGCCAACAATCCCCAGATTTAAGTCTTCTACCCCTGACGAGGCGCTTGGATATGAGGTGGAAGGTTCAGAGTCTCGTGCATCGGTTCCTCCCTCACCCTCACCTTCTGCGCCTTCAGAGCTCGGTGGCGATCTCACCGATCAATCCGAGGACGAGGATGATAGCCATGATACTTGGATGTCACCATCGTCGCCCGTTTCAAAGCCTTCACAAGTTGCCCCCGGCCCCTGGGACGATTATAAAGAAACACCAGAACTTGCTCATTGGTCACTGCCTCCACCTCCAATGCCACTTCAGTATGAAAAACCTATTGGCATAGTTTACCTTGCAGCGTTTCCACCGTACGAGGGCGAATTTAATGTCGGCATCACCCTCTTACCGGGGGAGCGGGGGAATGGATACGCTCGCCAAGCTCTGAACATTGTGATCATCAAGGCTTTTAAAAAGATGAAGTGTCACAGACTTCAAGCTGCGCTACTAGAACATGCAGCGAAAGAACGTGCGCTATGCCTCTTTACAGAAATGTAAGCAACCTTGCTCTCCTACTCTGTTCGTGCTTGACTTTCCCCCTTGTTGCAGGGGGTTTAACCACGAGGGTACTCGCCGACGCTCCTTCCTCAGCCCGATTGAGCGGGAGTGGAAAGATGTAACATACATGGCCATGCTAGACACTGACTGGGTCATGGGCCAAGGGCGGATTCCAACTGTCCGAGCAGCACCTAAATCACTCTGGGATGAACTCTTTGCACGCCATCAACGAGAAAGAGAGGAGTTATTGCATTGGGAGGCTACTAGGACATCGATTAGGCGCACTTCCAGCATGGTCACTCTTCGTGCTTCAACGCCTACCCCATCCACATACTCTTCTACCTCAGAAAGTGATGGAGAGATGGAGACTAATGAAACTCCAAATACTTTCCCGGGTTCTCTAGATAAAGGGAAAAGGAAGGCAGTTGCCCTGGACTATCAGGAACCTGGATATGCCTCTACCTCCCCGTTGGCTGTTGACTCTATGGAAGAAAAACTCGACCTCACTTACAAGCGGCTCAAGTCCACCTTTTCTCTGAATCAGTTTGAGGCCGACCAGGGGTCCGAGTCTGAGCCGGATTCAGAAAGTACAGATGGGTACAATAGCTCTACTTCCTGGGACGTTTTGGACTCGTCATCCATTGCGGATAGTTCGGACTCGGGAGAGTCTTCCAGATTCGAACACATCGGCGATAGTCCGTAAAGGCCAACAAGAAAAAAAAGTCCCCATATCCATGTAATACCAGCACAGAGCTTCTTCAGCAATCACCTGACTATTGTACACATATAATCCTACATAGATATCCACAACATGTTCGTATTAACAACTTGGATGAACTTCGCTCTCTCTAGCTATATTTATTTGAGTGGGCCTGTGTACATACTTATCTATATTCGAGACTAAAAACAGAGTTCGTTGAAACATCATGGAAGTGTTCTGGAAGTGCTCCCAAGATATCTGTCCTTGAAGTTCTGATTGCCCACTAAAGTCCTCAACTGCGAGATTATGTGATTGATTTATTAGCCTGTGCTACCCACATAATATGACCGTGATTGTACTAAGTAATCTCTAGTAGTTTGCCTCTGGTGGTGAACAATTAAGTACTCGCGTGGGGCGCGCCGCCAATTGTACAAATGGGGTAAATCGCGGCATGGCCCTGATCGGACCGCTGTGCTCATCCGTTCCGTTGCCACAACTATCCGTGTTGACTTTGTTCTCAATCTCCCCTATCTCCCCCTTGTTAGACGCGTAATAAACTACGGGATTTAATTAAAGCGCGAAAACTCTCATTCATGTATCGGTCTATGTTTCTTCACCTCATCGTGTGGTATTGGGGCCTGTACTTGCACATGGCCAGTCTGCCCAGACCTTCGCGATCTTGAGCGATCGTAATTTTTCAGGTATACGGCTATCAATGCATCTTTTTGCAATATATAATTTTATTGCCCAGGGATTGCAGTCGTTGCAATCGCAACCCGTTTTTCAGCTGCTTGACTCCAATCCTTCTTCTTCTCGCCATCACCGTAGACCTAATATTTTTATTTTCGAGACTCGGACTTGGTTTGTCCAATGTCTTCAAAGCTCAGCAGCCATGAGCAAACTCCTGTCGTTGTTCCTAATCTCTCGATGAAAGAACTTTTGGACGCTATTCCGTGCGTCAGGTTCCATTACTGTGTCCATCCACTAAATATCTTATTCTTACAGAGCACATTGCTTTAAACGATCAGCGCTGAAATCCTCAGCCTACATGTTTGTCCATTAATTCTGTATTGTATTATATACTAACCCCCCCTCTAGCATCTGGGACTTCTTTGTCATCGCATGCCTATATAAATCCGTATCATTCGCCGAGACTCTGATCCCAACATTACCATACCCATCCCTGCACGGCCTTGCATGGGTATCGCTTTGGGCCATTTATAGCTTTTTTGTTGGGCTCTTTGGAATGGGCCTATGGGTAATCGCTCATGAGTGCGGCCATCAAGCCTTCTCTGAATCTAAGAAATTAAATAATGCCGTTGGTTGGGTGTTACACTCCGCGTCCGCACCTTTATCACCTTATCAAGGCTACTCGTTAATTTCTGCCCCAATCTAGACTTGGTGTGCCATATCATTCTTGGAGGATAAGTCATGCCCAGCATCACGCAACGACGTGCCACATGTCTCAAGATCAGGTTTTTGTCCCCTTCACTCGAAAACAAATGGGCGCACCTCCTTTGAATCCAGCCGGTGAAGACTTGCTAGGGTCAACCGTCTCAGAAGAAGTACGGCATGCACTTTGGGAGGCTATAGGAGACTCTCCCATCGGTGCGAGTATACAGTGTGTTATCTACCTGGTAAGTTACCTACCCTGCCCCCATAACTGTAGCCTGATTCTATTTTATGATACTATTTTTACAGCTCGCGGGATTACCCCTATACCTTTTTTTTAATACTGCGGGACAATCGAGGTACCCAAAAGGCACCAGCCGTAAGCAATGTCTACAAGGTAGCATTTTATTACTTACCACGCCTTTCAGATTTCAAGCCGACTTCAATTATATTCGCCCCCCATCAATACGGTCAAATTGTTTGGTCTGACTTCGGCATCGCCATCTGGTTAGCGGCTATTTTAGTTTCGTGTTATTCTTGGAGCTTTGCCGTAGTTTTCCGTGTTTATCTCGTCCCTTATCTCTGGTGCGTTACTTTAAGCAAGGGCTTCGGGCTTTCGACGATTCTCATGATATATGTAGGGTTAACCACTGGCTTGTTTTGATCACTTTCCTTCAACATACCGATCCTCTCGTCCCTCATTATCGCGCAGACGCCTTCAACTTCCAGCGTGGTGCCCTTTCCACATTAGATCGCCAACTCCTCGGTGGCCTCGGTAGCGTAATGGGGGGAATCGCATCCCACGCTACGCACGGCATATCTGAGACGCATGTTCTACATCATGTCACTAGCAAAATTCCCCATTACAACGCGTAAGTATTCTGTTGGAAACGTGATCAAGTTCTTCCGAGCTTATTCTTCCCTGTCTTTGACAGCTGGGAAGCTTCTGATGCTCTGCGCAAAAGACTTGATGAATCTGGCATCAAACGTCAGGGTGCTCCCGGTGGGTGGATGGAAGTATACCGAGTCATAAGAGAATGCAAGGTCTGTAGTCTTTGTTCCATATGCAGCACTTCGAACCTAAACCGCTCTCCCAGTTTGTCGAAGACGAAGGATCTGTGGTATTCTACAAAAACGCATACGGCGTAGCCGCTGCACGACCTGTCTTCTCGGAGACAGAAGATGAGAGTGACTCCGGAGTTGAATTGAATAAGTAAACTTCATCTGTCGTCATTGAGTAATGTCCTTTTGTTGGGTCTTTGGGTCGCGGAATTAGACTTACAATACGGAAAACACCACATCACTCGTTTCATACCTTACTGAGATATGTAGTGGAAATAATCAAAATAATGATACATTTTTCCTGTCTCTAGATTTGGGTAGCTATGAACCACTGCGACCTGCTGCTTTGATTGTGCCCGCGTTTGCAAGAGAAGGTAAATTTCTTGAGGGAGGAAGTGACGGGGGCGGCAAAAATTGGGCGGCCACAAGCCAAGCTAAATACAGTCCCATGAGTGAGTCATTGACAGTTGTTGTGAGTTTCCCGTCGTGTTGTCGTAGAAGTGCGACAGTATTTGTTTCGTCAAGTTCTGGAGATTTTGTGCTCGTTGGTAGATCGTCAAGAACAAAGTGTAGTAGGGGGAATAGCGCGTTGTCTTGGGATTCCATGACATGTTGCTCCAGCTTTCGGCGCCAAACGATATATTCGCAGCGTTCAGTAGGAAAACCATACTGAACCAAAGATGATAGCAACCCGTTGAATGTAGGGAGCGGTCTGGCGGTGATGTGCAAGACAGACAAGGGAGCTTCGGGAAGCGGAGCCACTGCCGCCAATGCGGTGCATAACGCAACGTGATCCACGGGTACCATGTTAATTGTGTTATTCATATCAGGGACAAGGCCAAGCTGTACGCATCCCTTGACCAGGCGCCAAACAAAATCGTCGGTATTGGTCACTATTTTAGCGGGCGTCAAGAAGGTACGTAGAGGTAGTAGAAATGATTTCTAACCTGCGGAAATGGAGTCACCAACGACATACCCAGGTCTTATGATATGTCCCCTTAGACCTCTCCGACCAGCCTCGAAGAGGAGCTTTTCTGAAACCCATTTTGTTTGACCATACCCAGTCTTCAGCGATGTTTTCGCCCCCTCGAGGTCGTCACTCTCTGGGACACCAGTATACTGCGATTGGCTGTGTGTGATGGATTCTGAGAGTTGCACGTAGTGCTCGGTATCGATAGCGGATGTTGAAGAGACAAACACAAATGCCTTTTGTTTACCAGTGGAAGCAAGATCGATGGCTGTAAGGGTGGAGATGACGTTGGCAGAACGGAGCTTTTCATAGGGATATACCCAATGTACCTTAGATTTTCCGGACGCTTAGAAAGTTAACAAAAAAATAATGAGAGATGTCCACGAACCAATGCGCCGTTGTGAAGGACTACGTCTGCCTCGCCAGCAATCCGCTGCCAGTTATATGTTTCAAGCCCAAAGAAATCGAGGCTAAGATCCCCAATCACTACTTCCAGCCTACCACTCGAGACCCAATCGTCATCCCACACCCCACGATCAATAGATCCTTCTTTCAGACGATCATGTGCTTGTTGTTGATTTGATGCACGAACGAGGCAGATGACCTTTTGTACCCTCGTTCGTCGCGAAAGGAGATCACGTAGAACGAATGCTCCGAGGAAACCTGTCGCTCCTGTTAAGAAAATAGTTAGTGGCTGATCGGTGAAGTCTGGCGGAAGGGCAGAGTAGGATTTCTGTAGTTGAGGAAGGAGGTTGACATAGTCTTGTCCATATTCAGGACTTGCTGCCGCTTTCCCGCCCGTCTCTACCGAGGTTCCCCCCCTGGTTGTGGTATTCGAATTCAGACCCAAATCTACATTCCTGAGTGTGTCGACGGCATTGACGAGTCCGCTGATTGTGGGTTGGTCAAACACCAGACCCAAAGGAGCATCTATGACAAAGACTTTGCGAATCTCAAAAATCAAACGTGTGGCTAAAATGGAATGGCCACCCAAGTCGAAGAAGCTTTCGTCCAACGGAATGGGCTGAGGGGCATTGGGGAGAATACTTGCCCAAATATTCCTCATTGTATCTTCAGTAGAATTGGATGAGTCCGTGGCGGGTACAGTAGTTGCGACATGCACAGTATCAGGGAATGGAAGGGCCGGTTTATCAATCTTGCCGTTAGGGTTGAGTGGCATGCGCTTCAAAGGGACGTACACTGCTATAGTGTTAGTAGGCGTACAGGAGAGTTACTTGGAGGGGACACACAGGATGGAACACTGTAACTTGGTAGTTTTTTCTTTAGATGCTCTCTAATGTCTTTGATGAGACGCCTGTATCTCCTAATGCCGCTGACAAGGCCCTTTTGTTCTTCGTCTTCCTCAATGTCGCTCGCGAAACTATCGAGGCCAGGGCCATCCAAAGGAACAAAGTAGCTGACGAGGATTTTCTCCTCGTCCTTGTCTCTCCGCACAAGAGTTACGTTTTCTCGGATGAGGGGGTGCTGGCTCAGGTGAGTGTCGATCTCGCCTAGTTCGATCCTGAATCCGCGAATCTTAATTTGATCATCCGCCCGACCTGTACACTCTACGATTCCGTTGGGTAAGTATCGCCCCAGATCGCCAGAGCGATACATGCGATCCCGAATTCCTTTCCAGTAACGTGCTTCCGAACCGGCGAGACCATTCGGAGGATGCATGATCGTATCCTTTCTAGGAGGTGCGTTACTTGAGAACCAATTAGATACAAATTTTTCAGCACTGGCGTCAGAATCCAGGTACCCCTCTGCTAGGCCTCCAGAGCGTACGTATATTTCCCCAACTTCTCCGACAGCACAGGGAATATTTCTGTCGTTCCTATTGACAACAAGAAGCTGAACATCGATCATCCCTTCCCCGGCAGGCATAATGTCTTTCTGAGTAGCCAAGAAAGTGGAATCGACAGATACGGGAGGGATAGCAAAGTAAGACACAGCACGCTGAGTTTCGGTGGTACCGTACATATTGATTATTTGTACATTCCCTGCAAGTGATTGGAGCCGGAGGCAATCTCGTTTAGTCAATACATCTCCAACGAAGAAAGCACTGAGAAGGGATGGGATCTGGCGGGTAGCTTGTGCAGAAAGGAGCTGACCCATGGCCGGGGTGAGGTGTGTTACAGTGACTCCACTGTGAGCCATCCATTCAGCAAGTCGTCCTGGGGTGCCGATATCGTCAGATGTCGGTACATGTAGCTGTGCACCAAAGAAAAGGGGAGTGAACACTATTACTGCGGTTAGATCGTATTTTCGTTAATTATGAAGGACTGACTATCACGCTGAATAGGATCGTGGGCGATCCCACTAAGCATGGTGAATTTCGATTCTTCACTAAGCCCAAATCGCTCGCCCATCCAAGGGAAAAAATGGGTCAAACTGAAGTGTCGGCCTCTGACCCCTTTTGGAATACCTGTACTACCACTGGTGAACGACAGGGTCCCCACACTATCTGGGCCGATAATAACATTCGGGTCCGTTTCTCCCAAGTGGGCATGAGATTTGAGGACGTCGAGTCCATTGGGACCAGGTCCCCCTCCTATACTACCATCTGGCATGACCTCTAGTGCCGGGACTTCTACGCGAATTTTGAGTTCCGTGGAAAGGAACTCTCGCACGGAAGGGTTAATGGCACCAGCGCCTTTTAAAACGACCAATGCGCGAGGCTGAGCTACACGAAGGTAAATTATTTGTCGAGACGCAGGGTAGGCCGGATCTGTTATGTTGGCCTAGCAATTAGATAGGCAAACCTGCGGGGAACAAAAAGACTGGCCAATGACTGAGAAAGTAGCACCAGCTTTCAGAACGGCCATGACCGCGACTACAAGATCGACGCTGCGGTGGGCATACACCATGACAACCTCCTCTCTTTGTACACCCTCTTTGATGAGGTGATGTGCGAGGATATTGGAGGCACGTAAAATGGCGGCGTAAGAGTAGGTGTCATTTCCTTGTGGTTCTGTGGGAGATGTAGCTGGGATGCCTTGAATAACACAGGGCCTCCCCGGCCATTTGCGCGCATTACGAGAAAACACTTCTGTGATTGCCCCCTTCCAGCCGCACCAATTCAAATCCCCCGTTGGGTCAGGGAGTTTTGAGCGTTGTGACGGGGTTAGGAGGGGGATCGATCCGACCGCAGCCAAAGGGTTTGCAGCCACTTTGCGAAGCAGTACCGATAACTGCTCGGTAATCGAAGCAATTCTGGCCGAAGTAAAGAGGAGGGAGTTATACAAGATTCGAAGGGAAAGCCGGGGAGCGAGCGACGATCTAGCCGAGGCGGGCGGCCTTGTTACGAAGATGGTAAGATCTGAAGTCAAGCTTGTAGATCGAATGAAGTTATCCTTCGGCTCATCAGTCTCATCAAAAAACCTAACACGAAAGAGAGGCCCCTCGAGGTTCTCGTCTTTGTCTTTATTGAGTTCTTGTGTGATGACCTCGAAAGGTACAGCGTCTGATTCTGCTTCTTTCTCGACTTGTTGCACACGTCCGACAACAGCCCAAAATGGATCTGTAGGATCCACAGAGAGGCGAAGTACCAGGGGGTCCTTAGCAGCAGCCGATGAAGATCCTATCACAATGTCTGTGTCTCCAGTGTATCGATGGAGAAGAACAGTGAACGCAGCCAGCAGAAGATGAAAGGCAGATGGTCGTTTGCTCTCAACTTCGTCATTGTCGTCATCAATCTCTTCATCTTCCGAATACAGTACCAGCTTCAGAAGACTTAGCGATGTCTGCTCAGAGAGTTGGGCCAGATGCGCTGCCTCGATGAGTTTGTTCGTTCCAGTAGGCCTCGGGTAATCAGTTGGTAAAGAGATGGATGGAAGATTTTGGAGCCTGGCTAACACTCTGGCAAGGCGTTCGTCCTCCATGTGTGGGGGAAGTGTAAAATATGGTTAGCCGGATACTTGGTGCTTATCGGTGAGAAGCCCGACGAAATCCGAGTCCTTCAGACACAAAAAATTATAGTCATGAGTCAATTATGGAGATTTACGTAATTGCGATTAAGGCAAACCACAACATGCATTTAAATTTAGTTGAGAAACCCAGACGATCACACCAGATAGGCCTCAAAATGAGGGCATATGTTGATCATAGCGATATACATGGATAGCAAGTATTCAGTACAAACCCTCGTTGGTCATCTCATATGCATGCCGCCCTCCAAATCTCCCGCTTCCGGCTGTTGCTCCATGTCGATCATAATCTGTACGACGCTTGAAAAATCGCCCACAACAGGCATAGACCTCGTGCCGGCGAACATGCGAGAGATGATGGCGAAGGTCCGCCAGCGAATTCAAACGTAAATCACAGTATCCACACATCAAGTTACGAATCATATGGGTAGTGAACCAGTGCCTCCCGCACAATATACCTGGCAGATTTGGAGAGAGAGTTAGTTAACATTTTTCGAATTGTCAACATGATTGTGACCGTACGTGGGTTATCCATCCAATCCAGATTATTGTCAATGGGTTGTAGGAAATTAAGTGGTTGCGGCTGGTGTGGAGGGGGAGGTTGTTCAGCTTGAGGGGGGACACCTACAAGGGGCTGGATGTCGTTATTCCTTCGTCGCTCGTGCACATCCAATAACAGCTCCTCGTCCCATAGTTCACACGACGGAACCCGTTTACATTTGCCTTCTTTTGTAGTAGGTGCTGTACGAAAGGGTTAAGGTTAATGGGCCTTCGTAAATATTGAATATACTGACATCCACACTTGAAGCAGAAATGGAACCCGCATCGACATGTCATATGATTGCAGCCTGAAACCAGTTCAACAATCACCTATCTAAATTTTGAGTATAGAGTTAACTGTGGAATGAGTTCGAGAACATACGAAGCAGTTGGGGCAACGACGCCATCTTTCGGCCTTCGGGAAAATAAGTAATTAGAATGACGACCCATTTCATCTCGCACACCTTGGCTAGTTCTAGCAAAAGACGGTCTTCGGGGGACCTCTCATCTAGCGGAAGGGCCTATTTCCAATATTTAGCCATAATTATATACTGATACTGTTCCTCCGACCTGATACTCTTCACAAGTAAGATCTAGTCCGGCCAGACCATCAGTTTTAGCATTGTTTGTCGAGTGTGAGCTCACTAATATGCCAATGTGCTCGACATGGCACACACATGTCCTGGTGACAAAACGGACAAGTGGCCTGTGGATCATCGTGGTCTTCGTCGGCTTCTACGAGGGCAGAACATTTAGGGTTGGGGCAGAACAGGCGAGGAATTGAATCCAAGAGTTTTTGGTGGTGCTGAGCAATATTATCGTAAATATATCCCTTGAAGCATAAGCACATACCCATTGCACCATGCCGTCTTGGCCAAGTATTCGTTGTGCTACATCATCTGGAATTCCTTCTATCCAATCGCCTAAGGGGCACTCTGGGCATCTAATTGGGAATACCACGACGCTAGATTTATCTTTTCCAGTTCCTTCCGGGTCCAATTTACCGTGTATATAGATCGTTAGACACGAGATGCAATAACCATGTTCGCAAGGGCACGGCAAACGCAAGCCGAACTGAAGGCGCGACGAAGAGTTGGGAGAAAGAGAAGCGGCGATCGGTGAATATGTAGCTAAGAAAGGTTCAAGACAAATTCCACATTTTATGTAGGGAGGTGGAGAAGATCCCTCTCCTACGGCTTATAAAGCACATAAAGTAAGCGTAAGGTTACGAACAACAGCTCAGGACTTTGAATAACTTACTAGTAAGAAACCTATTATCTCTATCGATTGTCCCGGGTATTTGCTGACTCTCTGTGACTGAGGGCGATTTGGCGGCCTTTCCCTTTTGCTACTGTTTCGTTCTTACCAAACCTGCCCGTTGACTCACCACCTTCAGATGCTTCTTGAAAAAGAAAAGTGGACATATTGAATAATAGCGTACCATGGGGGAAATTATTGGCAAGATGGCCCCGGTATTCGTTAGGGTCTATGTCCGTCGGGCCACCCATCTGGGGAAAACTGGGGGTGGGCAAGCATTATCAGCATTTCCGAGGAGGTGGTTTGGGGATGCCTCTACCCCTCAGAATCCTTGAATTGATCAATGTCCTTGCCTTCATCCTGGTAAGCCTGCAGCTTGCGAGCAAATTCTGCATCTAGATTGAGTTTTCTGAGCTATATGAGGGGCGTGCTATGTACAAGGAACTCTGTAACAGGCATTACCTCTCGGCAGCAGCAAGTTTTTGAGCAAGCTGCTGATTTGTAGTAATCGTGATAAAGGTTTCTCTCTGAATTGCTTGTGCATAGGCAGCATCATTGTTAATCCGCGCATCGGCAATATACAATTCGGAGGCCAAGTCAGCATCGATATCGACGCCCTCAGACGACGTCATCAAGTTGGATATATCTGGTTTGTGCCCTCGAGTTGAGATGGCCATCACTTGGTCAAGTTGCAATTTTTCAGCCTCCTTCCTTGATTCCAGAAGGAGTAGATCATCATCCAAAAGTTGCGCGATCAATTGCTCGCTAGAAATTTCATCCTCGACGGTATTCATTATCCAGGATATGAGTGGATCTAGTGGTATCGATCCTCGAAGACAAGACTGTTCCAAGTCGAAGTCACCTCCGAGGTTTGGCCGCGGAAATTGTTTGGACCTATTGTTGTGACCTCTATAAAACAAATAAAACCAAACAAGTGTCCGTCGGAGCAAGCCCGGCACCTTTGGGAAGTCATATATCGCGCCTGGTTTCCATTTACGCGTTAAGATGCTCAACTCCACGATCTCGGGCCGGTATAAGTTCCTTGTCGCGTCGGAGTTCCATAAAGTTGGTCAACTTCGTAACCTCGGACCGATCTATGGAAACCCCTGTCGCGCCGGAGTTCTAGAGGACAACTGTTCCTCTCTTCCCTATCTCCCTTCACGATTCTGACGACTATGGACGCAGTTTGTTATCGTGCCGTAAACGAAGCTCATCCGTTTGTCCATTGGCTTTTTGAGCTAATGTAACGAATAGGCCCGCGATCTCGCAATCATCTCGACCCCGGTGCCCACAATCAATGACGACCAAGTCCTTATCAAAGGTCCTCTCACGTCGAAACATTTCCTGGACTACGACTCATCTAGCTTCTAGTCACATGCTGTGGAATATGTGGTACCGATCATCATTTAGCAGAAGTATATATCATATTGTGTTCAACGATGGTACTTCTTCTGAATCACAAGTGTAGGGAGAGTTTATTGGAAAGTTCCCTGTAAGATCGAAGCTTTCCTAGATGGAATAGGACTCCTCACGCGTACCAAGCTTGTCCCAGGTCATGAATTCGTGGGAACCATCTCTGCGATTGGGAAGGCTGTCGAAGGGCTTTCTATCGGTGATCGGTGTGTTGCGGACCCCACGGTACTGGTAAAGTAAATGTCAAATTTGGTGTAGCAACGACCTAACATTTAGGCAGTGTGAAACTTGCTTCTTTTGCCGTCGTGGGCAGTCAGTTTTGTGTGAGAACTTCAATGGCCTGGGAGTAACTCTTCCGGGTGGGTTCGCAGAATATGTAGTCGTGTGAGCGAGTCCACTTTGATAAATATGTGTTGAGTTAACACTATCACAGGCAGGGTAAGAAAGTATATAGAATCCACAATCTGACAGATGAGGAAGCTACTCTGGTGGAGCCAGCCTCATGTGCAATCCACGGACTGGATAAACTCAACGCTCCGGTCGGTGTCGAAGCTCTGGTTATTGGTGCAGGCCCTACGGGTAGGCTCTACATCCTAAAAAGATACGACTGATTCTATATGTGACATTTATAGGCCTCATCCTTGCCCAGCTCTTGAAACTCAACGGTGCTGCGAAAGTCGTCATTGTAGCCAACAAAAGCATAAAGACGCAGATTGCTCGTGAACTGAATTGCGGAGACGAATATATTGAACTGGATAGAGAAAACCCTGATTCACAGTGGGCACAAATCAAAGAAGCTAACCCATATGGATTTGACGTCGTGGTATGTTTCGGTCATGTCATGTCGTCCACATGTAATAATCTATACTTATTCTGAACGTAGGTGGAAGCGACTGGATCAGAAAAGGTTGCCAACGATGCCATCAATTATGTTCGCAGAGGTGGTACGTTAATGATCTATGGGGTCTATTCAAACAGCGCCCTCGTCCATTGGCCACCTTCAAAGATATTCGGTGATGAGATCAAGGTCAGTCAAATAATACTCCTCTTGAAGTGCATTTCGACGATATCCCATAGATCATTGGATCGTTTGCGCAAACTCATTGTTTCCCTCGGGCTGTTGCGTACTTGGATAGTGGTAAAATCCGGGTGAAAGGAATGGTAAGGAAGGTCTTTATCAATCTAACTGAAAATTTGACAGTCCGCGATCAGGTCACCAACACCTATCCTATCAGAGATTACCAAGAAGCACTCGATAAGATGAATAGCAAGGAAGCGGTGAAGGTTGCCATAAAGCCATAAAGCTTTGCATACTACCGATGCTCCTCGTGTGTGGAACCAGTCAATTTACGAGATGAATGATATTGTATTTTGGTCTCGGCGACCTCTTTGTGATCACCGTGATTCCCATTTACTAACATTAATGTATACTCATCGATGCAAGATAGTGCGACACGTTTGATTAGCAACTGGCAGACATTTCAAAATGTATCGTGCAAAATATCATGAGGTTAGTTTTAGATTGACTAATATTGTCTTTATCTCGAGGGACTGGGGTGGTGCCCTATGTAACGCCAGAACACGTCTTGTGCAGAGTGACGAGGTTTTTTCTCCGTTTCTCAACTATTCATTGGGATGTGCGGAGGAGCTGTAGAAGTCTCAACTATCTATCTTTCTAAACACATTTTTACTTCCACTTCTCACACCTTTCCTTCTTTCGGTCCTACCTTTCCGATCGCTCTCGCTTAGATGCGTAGAGCTTTCGTCTCCACCCTTCTCCATCCCAGCACCGAAGGACTCAGCACCACTTCTTCCCTTCCCCTTTCCTTTTGAGGGCCGGCCACCAGAAACCAGCATGTCATCATCATTAGTCGCCCCTGATGAAGAGGGCATCCAGCTTATCTCCATGCCATCCTCCCCAGTACGCCATGTATCGGAACGTTGTTTCCTTCCACCCGAGGATGTTGTCACACGCCGCTGACCAAAGGTTGCGTCTTTATCTGCAATGCGCATCCCATTCGCTCCAGTTTGTGCACGCATGGGAACCATATTGACACCAGCGACGCGATTCCGTTCGCGGGTACGCGTATATGCTTCATGAGCACGGGTATTCTGTTGTCCAGGGCGGGCTCTGGGATCAAATTTGTTGAGCTCTTTGAAAACAAAACAGTACGATCAGCCATTGGGAAATATATAGTAGGATCATGAATTTACCACCGGCATCGCTACTGTCACTTCCATCATCATCACTTTCCTCACTCGCACTCTCCTCACTTTCACCAAGCCCATCAGATGACATTTTATCACTCTCTTCTTCCTCATCCTCCACAGCTGTCTTCTCTCTTCTCCCGTTCCTCTTCTGCGCAGCTGCAGATGGATTCATCAGAGCATATTCTCTACTATCTTCGTCGACTGCAAAGTCTGGGTTTTCGAACACTGTCGAGAACCGCGGGTCGTTCAGGATGCTTGGCATCTGGGCCTCTGTACCTTCTAGACTTCCATCTACATCCATGTCGGTACCACTCTTCTCCGCCTTCCTTTGTTTCCTTCTCTCCTCTCTCTTCTTCGCCTTCTCCTCTTCTCTCAGGATCTTTTCCGCGAGCGCCTTATTTACCTTGACACCCACTTCCTTTTTGGAGCGGATGCGGGTCTCCGCCATCTTCTCCATTTTATCACGGACTATCTTCTCGCGATGCTCGGCATATGCAAATGGATTGGCAATTAGACGTGCTGCGTCATATAATTTGAGGGAAATGAAGTATCCATGCATGTAAGGCTTGAGCGCAGGTGTTCCAACAAGATGATCCAGTCCGAGCCTGGACCGGTTTAGATAATCAGCAAAGAGGACTTGGAAGGACGACGCAAACTCACGTTTTTAATTCGACCCTTTCCACGAATTTGTAATCCTCATAAACAGATCGTACTGTCTGATCTTCCATCTCCTCCGTGATGTTTTCTAAGAAGCTGGCCCATCGTGGTGCTGGTCCTAACTGCGGAATATAGTATGTGCCCATTTGAATACCTTCATTGGCTATCATGAGCAGCCCGCTTCCAGGAATATGGTGTACATGGTTGAGGTCGTGCGCGGGTGTGATAGATGCAAAATTGGTTCCGGGCTGGCATTGTTGTCAATACTCGAAAGGGGCAAGGAAAATGAGGACCTACAGAAGCTCTATCCCATATTTTGATGACTTTCTTGTCGGCACTCATAACCATCCCATCACCAGCCATTCTACTTCCACCTTCAATCCAAGCCACATTTTTCACCGGCAGCCCATAGCCTTGATCCTTAGTTGCAAATGGTCGAGCTGCCCGAATATCGTACAATAAAGTGTGGCCTGTTGAGGTACCCACCGCATAGGACAACCCATCTGCTCTAGATGATATAGCCGTGATAGATAAGCCCATATCTGAGTTTTGCAATAGTTTCCCTTTAGGTAATCGTAATGTTCCAACACTGGAACGAGATCGAGGGTCCCAAAATTGAACAGTCCCAGTGCCTTCGACACCTAACGACAGCAGATGATGAGCGGGATTTATGTCCACAGTGTTGACTCCCAGTATATCTGATCCGTCGTCGCTCTCGAGTGTGAGTGGGGTCATGAAACGACCTTGGTCGAGGTTAAGACGATATATTTCATTTCCAGAAGCAGAAAAGTATGCGTCGCAGGAGGGAAAATGGTAGGCAAGAGAACGTCCAAACCGAGGTATCCGTGTTCGATAATGGAAGCCACCTTGTGTATGGAGTTCGATCGTCCGGTCATTTTGAAGGTGTATTGATTTGGTCCAGTCATCGGAGAGTGTCTGAGATAATCTAAGGTTAATACTTAGATGCACTTGGTCAGTCTCCAGACAGTAACTCACGTACAACAAAATCAATGTTTTCTGCGTCTGAATGTCGCTCGAATTTCAAAGAGAGCTGGTCAAGATCCCAGACGCGCATTTGTGGCTTATACGTGCCCGTTGCGATAGCATGGTGTCCATCTCGGGTCGTTTTTATACGGTTGCTTGCTTCCGGGAACTCAAAGCCTTGTATGAGTTCGATTGTGCCTTCGATGTGCTCGCGGGCGGCCCGCTTTCCTTTCCCCTTTGCTGAGGCTCGTTTCCTCGTAAGCCAATCCGGTAAGGAGGACGTTGACCCTGCAGCAGCGCTGTTGACTGTGTAAACTTTAACATCATCAACCATAGTTGTAAAACTGGGTGCGAGGGCACGATTTATGAGCTGTATGACAGGAGTACGACTCAGTAAATTTTATTACATTCGATTGATCAGTTGTCTAAAAAAGGCAACTCGGGCTTTCAAAAAGTACACCAAATCCATGATACACTATCACCAAAAACCAAAGCTAGAGAGGTAGAAGAATGAAGGGCTCATGCATACAGGCGCCTGTCGACGGTTTCTGGCTGGTGGCTGGTTCCTGCTCGATGCGGCCTGGGTTTTCGCAAAATGGGAGCGAACCTCCAAGTGGGAGAGTTCATTATTGATGAAGGTAGACCATGTCTCCACGCTGTCCACTGCTATTCGGAAGTCTTGAGCATTGCAAAGAAGACGCGTATGGGATGCAATCTTTGGAAGGTAATGGTGACAACTGATAGCCACGGCTGAAATTCAGACATCCAGATAAAAGATTGCGGATTATCGTTCTCTGTGATCCAACGACATTTATTTTCCGCTTGTGCGTTACGAAGTATGGGCTATCTTTTACGATTCCGTCCACCGGCGAGCGTGGCGTGAATCATATACTATAACGTTAAAGGGAAATCCCCCGAATCTATCCTACCGTCTAATCTGCTCAATGTTTACTGGGCGGCTCGGGGGGTGCCTAATATCATGGCTTGCTTCAGTTACACTTTCAACAAGTGAGCTATAGATTGCCCATCGTCCATCACATCGTGCACTCGTTTCCATACCTCAGAGACGAAGTACACAAACGCGAAAGAATCTTACCATCGCTAAATTGAACAACTCCTGATCATCGAGTCGTCCTGCGATGTTCACAAGAACGCCACTGAGTAGTCTGAGAGGCATCCCTGGAGTAGGTCGGCGGATCAAACCAATGACAAACAAAATGGCTTCTAGCGGATGTGATTTCTAGGGACGTTGAAAGAGAGGGGCTTAGTTGTGGAATCAGAACACTGACTATTCCATTCTTACAGTCGCATTCGGGACGTGTTCCCGAACCAATACTTCTTCGCCAGAATAAATAAATATTGACCAAGCTCGAAGCGTTGTTCTGTCGATATGTTGTATTGTTCAGATTCTGGCAATTGAAGTCTGCCGTACAGGTCTACTTTGATCGCGAGTATCAACAAATACATACCTATTACCACCAATGATCTTGCCAGCCCCATGTCAGAATCAGTGATTATTTCTGTGCAGGACAGCATAAATATATCTGCACAAAGACATCCGAGGGCTGAAAATTCTCGTTCTCGGTCTCTACTCCCAACCAATGGACCTCGTACACGTGTAGAGCTACCCTAATACGTCTTTTTCTTCTCGTCCACCGAAAGACCACCTGCAAGACAATGAGTATATCACATCAAGAGCCGGTCTCAACAGGATACTCACCAGGCCCCATGTTGACAAGAAGGATCAAACCACCAACAATTGCTAGAAATCAAGATAAGAAAAATGGAAGTCAAACGAGTATAGAGAACTAACAGAGAGTTTGGAAGAAATCATATCTACAACTGGGTTAGTATTCAGGATTAGCATATACGTTGCACAGACGTACTTGAGGAAATCGCGTTGGGGGTGTGCGGAATGCACGCTCCACCAGTTGTTGGCAAACACGTTGAATACGCTCAGAACAAGTACAAGGAAGGCGGCGGACCACTTGGCCTTGAATCCAACAGCAACCATAACGCACGCGGCGAGACCGAAGATTGACACGAATACGCGCCCAATACTCCATTCTCCCTGTAAAATGAAGCCAAGGAAAAGGAAGATCAGAAGAACACGTCCAGCCAGAAGGAAGCTGGAGGTACGATCAACACTGACATATTTGGAAGGAATGTTCACAAGGACATACTATTTTTTGCGATCTGTCTCGCTGATAGTTGGAAGACCAGCAAAGAGCGCTTTTCGAGAGACCATCGAATCACTGAATACCATGAAGAGACCGCCAATAACGCTCAAGTTGCGAAGGAAGAAATTAAGGTCGAAAATGAGGCCATAGCCAAATCCTTGGATGACTACAACGGCGAGGAGGCCAGCGACCGCGTATTCCGTGTAACGTTTGAGGATAACAGCGGAGGAACCCCCTAACATGGTCTAGATCGTGTCAGCCTCCGTTGTACTACGGGTTCATGATATGGCCACCATAACTCACAACGACATTGATAATTAGGAAAAGATGTGAAAGCCCCCAAGGAAATTTCCTGTGTCTAGAAATAACGAGAAGCTATGAGCATAGTACTAGGAGAGGGGTCACGAAATGGGGTCCGCACTGTTGCAAGTACCAGATTTGATCACCCCACTGGGTCACAATTCTCAACGCATCCTCCAAAAAGGTCACAACAATCATAAAACGACCAATTGCCGGCAAATGGGGTTTCAGTGGTTGCGAGTATATCTCGATGTTATCCTCCACTTGTTGGCTGAACGCTCGTAGTTTTTCGAGAGGGTCGTCGGGGTTGGCTGCGCGATAGCCTGTAGACGGCCGAGAATTTGAGAGTCCATGAGGATCCGCGCTGAAAGCGTTTGGCTGAGGGCGAGCGATACTAATTCGAGAGGCCATGGTAGTGGTTTCGAGAGAGACGGAGGCAGGTTAACGTGTCAAATGGTCACGACGTGGCGGTTTGATTAAGTAAGCCGCTAGTTTCATCTTTTCATTTACGATCAAAACAAGACGCATCCGAGATGATGAAACTTGCAAGTCTACACTGCCGCCGTCGTCACCTATGGAACGAATACCAAAACTGGCTGACTCACTGTCTCATAGACAGAGAAAATCGTTTTCTGAATTCGTGAGGTACGCCTCGTGACCTTTTGAAGTAGATGGGAATGTGCCACCACCAGAGACTTCTTTAGCACGGGTTGCAGATACGGCCCAAAGATTGCCATGCAAAATCGAGATATTGATGTGGATAGATGTCAATGTGTATCGCCCTTGTGCATACTTTGAAACATGCGGAGGGTCTCCAAGTGTTGGTCCCTTATAATGTGGTGTGCTGGCATACGATGTGACGGGAGCCAAGTGCAAGAGTATTTCGTTTGAGGGATGCTTTCATAGCCTACCCGGCGGCCCTTTCTGGATTGACTCTTTCCCCGCCTTGTAGTGCCACCCTCAGTAACTACAAGGTGTGCACACACCTTAAGCCCACAGCATGAAAAGTGGGCGTATTGGAACGCCCTGAACTTTAAAGAGTACGTCACCAAGCGGAGGGAAACGGAAACAGATGTTGTTCAGGAATCAGGAGCTACATGCCCGTATGGTTCCTGCAGTATCATTGTAGGCGGGTACCCTGACTCTCGCCCATAGCCGTTGTCCCTGTAGGTTGGACGGCTCTGGACGGTCATGATATGGATGTTGCTTTAGTTTGAACGATCAGAAGACCCAACCGCCGGTGTATCTAACCACCGGAAAATCAATGTATCAGTCCAAAGCCACGGTATTTCAGGAACAAGGGACACAACAAGAGGATGTTCCCAACTGCAGGATTCGACAAAGAAATACAAGGTTTATGTATAAATCATATGTAGTGCTACAGGAGTTTGTCATTGAGGTAATACAGCTATTTCGAAGGAAGGAGGCAGGCATCTCGAAGTTCATAAAATCTAATCAATGTCGTTGGCTTTAAACAGTCTTAAGCAGCAAAAGGGAAAAACGAAAAGGATATCACCCGTCCACGAATCTGACCTGCAATGCTGCTTCAGATAAGGCCCAACCGTTTAACCGCGCACTTAGCCAGCTTCTAAGCTGTGCCCTATCTCTCCCCATCCCATAGACGTCAAATGCGAGCCTTTCCAATGTAGATATTCGTGAGTTTTCGAGGACGTCGCTTAACGCCGGCCAGTCGATAAGGTCTAGACTTGCTTCTGTACTGAGCCACACGACAAAAACGAGCTCCCTGACATGGTCGGAGGAAATTCCAAGGAGGAACGGGGAAAGCCACGAATATGGAAATCTTGAGCTCGCACTTGGGTTCGTAGAGTCCTCCAGGGAAACGGAGTTCTGTGCCGAAGGCGTGTAGACGGGAAACTGATACAGAGAGATCTGGTGGATATGGATGACCTTTAAGTTCACGTTGTACGAAAGGTCCACAAGTTTGGTAAGATCTATAACATCAAAAATGAAGACGCGTCCGGAAACTTTCCAAAAAGAAATCCCGACCTCGGAAAATAGGGTCATCGGCACTAAACGCCAAAAAACCCAGCTCTACGTGCTGTAAAGAGGACCCTAGGGAACGAAGGACGGTTCCAACCACTGTCAATTCATTCGGAAGAATTTCGGGAAGGGCGAGCATTTGAATGGGCGGTATCATCATGGCTTGCCCCTGATTGGCATCGGAGGCGAGACTGGCATTGAAGGCCCAGGAGAGAATGGGTTTGTTGAAACAGGATTGAATGTAAAGTTTTTTCAGGTATAAGGGTCGAGCGCAGCCTTCCCGGTAATTGGCTGGCGACCTCAGGGCAGTTATGTACCCATCGCTGTCCCATGTCACATTCAAAAATGAAAGATCCTCAACCATCGGAAATCTGCCAAGAAATCGGATGAGGAGGGAAAACGAGGGAAATCGGATGTATTTTAAGTGAAGTTTCGTTATCGTTTGAAAAAAATGGCCATGAGCGTTCAGTAATAACTCCGACGCTGTGGAACTGAGGAGGTCCCAATTCCACGCTTCGAGGTAAAGTCCATGAATATTGTCGAGTTGGAGTAAGAAAGAGATGACATCCCCAAAATCAACCTGTTGTTCCGCTGTCCATGCACCACCCAGCCCGACATTTCGTATGTAAGGCACGACAGTATCCATCGCGTGCGGCGAGGAGCGCAGGAACTCGATCAATTTAGGGGTGAAGTTAATGTCAAAGAAAAGATGGTAACGGGAAGATGGGAGCCATGATTTACATACAAGGCTGCAAGCGGAGAGACTGGCATTAAAAGAGTGGAGATGGTCAATCACTTTGTCAAGGAGTTCTGGAGCTAGTTGCGAAGTGATATGGTGGGGAAGAGGTCGTATATCATAAGTCGTGAGGCGCATATGGGATATTTCTGCGGCAGAAAACGAAGAGAGTGTCAATTAGGGTGTCTTTGTATACAAGAGATCCGAGGATAGGGGCAGGCCGGACATTGTACTTTAGGCGCCAAGGAATCCCGGTGGTAAAGCTGCATCGCATACTAAATATGTTATGGGAACAGTAGGACTACAAGCGCTGAAGTGATGTTTGGAATTTTAAAATAGTTCGGGATTGGTCCACAATTCCGAGTTCGGGATATACATAAGCTTCCGACTCACGTGGCAGCCACGTGGAGCGTGTTTCTGGCAATTGACAAACGCTCGACACCCCCAAAATTACAACAACCTTGCGGTCTCGTCGCAGATCGAAGAACAACAACGCACGTGGCATTCATCATTACAAGTGACGTTGACAAAATTATTCTTCCGAACTACTAGAACTACTTGATATGGGGAAACGTCGCGCCCGAGCTCGTCCAGCGGCATCGGATACAATATCTGCTTCAGGGGAAATGCGTCGGGAACGCGGCTTCGCGTCGGGTTTGGAGACAGATTCTGATGATCATTCTTATACCTCGAGCGATCACGACACATCTAATAGGAAATCCCGGAAAAGACCCAAGTTGGTTCACAAGTCCGATAAAAATGCGAGATCTCGCAAGCGTGAAGCGAACTTTAATAGCCATACCCTCACACATTCTAGATCTTCCCATGAAATAACATCACCTAGTTCTATTAGGTTTGCACTTCTTCAATGGTATGCCGGCGTGCACGCAACTCGCGCTATGCCGTGGAGAAAACCTTATCAGCCTTCTCAGGGGGTTGATGAACGTGCACAAAGAGCATACGAGGTAAGAGTTGATAACTCATGTCTAGTATATTGTCACACTGGTGCAGGTATGGGTGTCAGAGGTAATGCTTCAACAAACACAAGTTGCGACTGTTATCCCCTATTACAATCGCTGGATGCAACAGTATGCCATGATCACCCTCTTTTATTCCCCGGTCGTCTTACACAACTTACCTAGATATCCTACTATCAATGATCTGGTACATGAGTTACAAGTACTACACAGCAAAAAGTACTTATCTCCAGATAGGCTCGCTCAACAATTGATGAAGTCAACGCACTTTGGAAAGGCCTCGGGTACTATTCAAGAGCAAGTCGATTACTTGCCGGAGCCCAGAAGGTCGTGAAGGACTATAGTGGCAGACTACCTAATAATGCAAAAGATATGGAAGCCAACATTCCCGGGATTGGACGCTACAGTGCCGGTGCAATCTGCTCGATTGCTTATGGAGAAAGAGTTCCCGTCGTACGTCACTCCTTACAATTACGATTGCATTGGGGATAATTTTTTTTCATCACAAAGCTTGACGGGAATGTACATCGACTTTTAAGCAGGTTGCTGGCTCTCCACGCCCCACCTAAGACAAAGGCAACACTTGATGTTCTATGGGCCGCCGCGACCAAATTGGTTCAATCAGAAAGTGGATACTTACTCCCAGCATACATGCACAAACCTTGGGGTCTGATTTTGGGTTTCTATTTTAGCTCGCCCATCAGAACCGGAGTCAAACGGTACAGATGTAGGCAAAATCTCCATGGAGTATACACAGTATCCGGGAGATATCAACCAAGCTCTTATTGAGCTTGGGAGCACTGTCTGTAAGGTCCGTGAACCAGACTGTAAAACCTGTCCACTCCGAAACTGGTGTCGGGCATACACCACTTCTGAATTGGATGGTCAGGAGGTGGGTCTCGTAAGCTGTTGACGCTGACGACATCACATTGATAATCAGTAGCGGAAAGATGTTCCAGACATAGAGGATATCTGTCAGCTGTGCGAACCGTTGCTAGAGGGTGGTGGTGGGGTCACCGCCTATCCAATGAAAGTCGAGCGTAAAAAAGCAAGGGAAGAGTTGGACGCTGTCAATGTCATCGAATGGCGGTCCAGTCCGAAAGTAGACGACAGGTGGTTTTTAATGGTTAGAAGACCAGAGGGAGGAAAGTACCCATGCACTTGTATTGTACTAATTCGCTAATACTGATTGATTCCCGATCCATATTATATCTCTGACGTGCACAGGTCTTCTGGCAGGGCTTTACGAGTTTCCCACGTCAACGAACATCCCTAAAGCAACACCCCAAGCTACATTAGTTAAATCATGCAACGGGCCACTTGCCGACCTCCTGCTGCCCCTCGTACTGCCCTATGACGGCAGGAGACAGAGGGGAATTGATGAAGATGCACTTCAAATCACGGAGGTTCGGCGCGTTGGGGATATTCTTCACGTTTTCTCACATATAAAAAAAACATACCGGGTACAGTGGGTTGTTCTGGGGGGCGGGGGAATTCTACCGGCGCTGCGACCCCCCGGACCATTAGAAAACCATGGAAGCCTCAAGAACCTTAATCTAGAAAATTCGGCCGATGACGAGGACGACGAAGTGTCGCCACCCTCTCTGCCGACTGGCGCCATGTGGGTAAAGCTAAAGGATGTCCCTAACACCAAGTATGTCGTATGCCATTGTCATGAAATCCGGGCCTCATGGTGATTTGACAGTATGGGAACTGGGGTTGTTAAGGTGTGGAGCGCGACGAAAGACCTGTGGGAGAGGGAATTAAGTAGGGTATAGAAGGAATATACTTTGGGGATGGGGTATAACGCCCAAATTTTTCCACTACCAACGTGTAGCGGAGTTACAGTGAGTAAGATTTACGGCTGACCGGAAGCGCTCAATTGGGGGAACGACTTCGGAGATAGAATCTCAGTATCAAATGCAGGTCCTTTTATCAAATATTTTTAGTTGAATATTTTGTATTCTTTAACCTCGAAGCCTGTTATTACCTGTGCTATGTAGTTCTTGGTTGAATAACTTGAAGGCTAAATTTAGATGCTAAGTCGAGGGCAACACGTGATGTTTGATCAACCAAACAAACATCCTCATTGAGCTTGTGGTCAACGGACTTGCAAGGTTGCGACGCGTACGCTATTAACAGGGTACTACATCTTGTTCTATTTCTTTTTCTACTTTGAGCTTTGTTCTGGTGGCTATCACAAGCACTTCGCATGACTCCACCATGCCCGACATGAACTATTCCGAGAAGACACATGATCCCGCGGAGGCGGATTTGTTATAGTCAGTATTGATGGATTCAATTATTTTTGTCAGCTAAGCAGCTTCTTCCTTAAGTTCCGTTCTTAACCTCAACAGGGCCGCTTCGCAAGCCGAGATCAACGAAAGGCATCGGGCCCTCTCACTAATATTTCATCCCGATAAGCAGCAGAGCGAAGAATCAAAGGAAATAGCGACTCCTGAATTCCTCAAAGTACAAAAAGCCTACCAAGGTCAGAAGTGTTACACGATATTCGCCAATAAATGCCCTGATGTTTGTCCAGTGTTATCTGACCCTTTTTTACGGTACTCAGTTCCAGCCTACGGATATGGAGTTGTGCTGGCTAACACGGTGACAGAGACGTTTATGATACCCTAGGTATGGTTTTGAATCGATGGATAGCATCCTGTTTAAACGCTACAAACTAGGCGAAGAGGGGTTGTCGTATAAATGGACACCTGAATTTCGTTCAAAGTCCCAAAAAGAAGTAGGTCAATCCCTTTGCCCCAGTGTTTAATCATGAATTTCTACAACCCAGGTCCGCGAAATTTTATCGCAAGTAAAAGGAGACATTGCCTATAAGAGGTTGGAAGAGCAGATCCTTCCCAGAGGGGTTCTAACATGTGGCATCGATGCAACGTCTCTGTTTCGCCCATATATTGGCTCAACGAGTGCTAGCCTGCCGAGCCGGGTCCTACGGCGCCTAGAACGTGTGAACCTGCTGAACTACGACTTGCGACATTCCGTGCAGGTACGTAGTACGCCGTGGTTTATCTTATTTGCGAGAGATATGATCCAGAGTTGTAGAAAACGATAAGTGAAAAGACAAATGTATCGGTCAACACAACAGTAATTCGTCATCGAAAAGCGAGCGAAATATCCTTGTTAGGTACTTTGCGTCATCAATTCTCCCCGCGCTTCAGTTCAGAGGTGAGTTTACACTATACAACGAAATGTATATCCCTTACGTTAATGGTTCAAATACAGGCGATTGTTACGCTTTTACGACCACATATGGTCAGTTTGAGTGGCACATACCACGAAAATGGCAATAAGGCTACTGTGCAAGTAAACTGCACACCCACTACCTTGAAACATATGCCCCCGTCTTTAGTTGTCTCGCTTTCGCGGAAACTATTTCGTCAACGCCAAGAAGTGGCTTCCCTCGAACTTCACGTTGGTCCCCGACCCCACCTTTCACTCAACTTGTTGTCCCCCACGGTATTTGGCTTGGGGGCTGTTGGCTCGGGCCATCCGTCAATGCAGAACCCAGGCCCACCTTCAAGCTCTGGACTTAGCTTCGGTACTACGCACAAGGCAATCGGTCTGACTTTTGACTCTATCCTCCCGAAATTGGTAGGAGAATGGGGCGTAAATTTTGTAGAGCTTGCGTTACAATTGATGATCAAGTTCGAATTTGGGATCACTGGTATCTCTTGGGTGTTCTCAGGGTCATGGTCGAATCAGACAACTGAAATCAGGGCTGGGACACAGCTAGGCCCCAGTGGTGTTGTTTTGTTGCTTGAGTCTGTTGCTCTTCCTTATACCCTATTATATACTAACTTGTACTCCTCTAAGCGCCACCCACATGGAGCAACGCTTATCTGTCCCAGTTGTTCTTTCCGTTGAACCTAATAATACGTTGGCGTTTTGGACACTGGTTCTACCTTCAACCGCTTTCGTCCTTGGCCACTACTTCGTCTTAAGACCTCGCCGCCGGCTCGCTCGCTTGGCGTAAGCTGGACCTACAATACTCATTTTCACTGAAATAACTCACTTCCGTTGGTTCTCATCAGTCACATACGTGCTGCACGTCAAGCTCAGGAGGAAGGATCGGATTTAAAAAGAAAGAAGGAAGCAACTATGACCCTTCTCAAGGATACGGCACGACGGTCCAAGCAAGCTGAAGCTTCGAAGGGAGGTTAGTTCCACCGGTTTGTACCCTATTCGGGTCCACATTACCAAAATTGCATCAGGTCTTGTCATCATGGAAGCTACTTATGGCCCGATCGAAAAGGACAACGATGCCAAAGATTTTCTCTTAGATGTCACTGACTCCCTGCAGGCATTAGTACGCAATTCCCAACTATATGTTCCAGCCAACCAAACAAAGGCAAGAAGCATTCGTGTATTCAATAGGCAGAGGTCACTCGAACTAAATTACTCGCGGCAGTTGACGATACATGGCTTCAGCGATCCAGCCCCATTCGCTGACAAAGCGTTGTGTATTCGTTACCTTTTCCGTGGCCAGGTACATTATGCAGAAGTCCCTGACATTATACCTGTGGCCCTACCTTTATCGGGTATGCTTTATTCTAAACCATAAACTATATACTGAGCCAGCCCTCTCACGTATAACAGAACATCTCGTCGAATGATGTACGGACATCCTGGGACAGCTGTCGCAGCATCTGCCATCGACCAGACATGGCTATAAAAATACTCATGATCTGCCATGCTAGTCCCAACTATAGTTCCCAGTTGGCTTAGATCTAGATTAATTCTTATTTCTTCGTAACCGCTGTACTCGACAGGATTGCTCGCAACACTCCTTATAATAACTCTTGGTATTGACAAACACCCTTTGTCTTCCATATGATCACGACACGATGAGGCCGCCAATCACTTGGGCCTTCAATGCCCGTTCCGTTTAACGGAGTTCTCCTTTCTTGTTTCCACCATTTACTATGAAAACCATCACGTTCACATGGAACATCCTTCTGGAAATCCTTTCACCACCAGCACTGGAAAGCTATCTCACCACACGATGGAGGAACAAATCTTCCGTCCCCCTTGGCTTGTATGCCAATTCCCTAAGCAAAGTTATCACATCCAACTAAAGGTCTGGGAGTACCGTGGTAACCGTCTATGTCAAACACCCGGCCTACCTAACGAACCGGGCTACGGACGAATCAAACTTGACCCGCGGCCCACACCTTCAAGCTCCCAACACGAAAACCTAAAACCACAGGGTGTCATCATTTGATTCGGGAGCACAGTAACACTGTATGTTCACGTTACGACCATGCCGTTTGAAGTGATGATCACCCGGCTATCGATGCATATGAAGCGAACTGAGCACTTTACGCCGGTGGTTCCATAATTTCATCGATAAGCGCCGTTAACTCATAAAAACTAGTTAAACTTCAGAACAGATTTCGGGGAGTTGGCTTGCTTTCAAGTTTCGTATAGTTTAAAACCACCACACCAAGGGATAGTTCAATCCCAGGGGGCTGGCTTTTTGTGATTTCCGTGTGACGATTATCTTGATTTCGGGTAGATCCCAATGGTCGCAGCCGAACCGTTGATCTGAGGTCTGGGCCCAAGGACACACCACAGGTCCACACGTATGTACATACGTCAATCGTTATGGGCCCCTTAGCAATAAGAAATCGAAACAAAAATACCTTGATGATCATGCGCCAGAACATTATTATTATTACTTACTTATGCAACTATCCATGGAGATGTGTGGATGTAGAGAAAATGTATACCGGGGATGGTTGGTGATCATGATGGATGACTTGACATCATGATTTTAAGCGTGGAATACTGATCACTGATGTGAACTGGCCGGAGAAGTGTCTACGCCACGGCATCTACCTTAATACAGAGTCATCGAATGAATTGAGCCTCAGTAATCGGATCGCACTTAAGCAAACAAGTACTGTGGACAGACGGTCAGCTGTCGACAACTGAAATGGCTTGTTGGGGGTTTCACGGGTAAGTCAACCCTAACTTTATATTATTGTGTCTCCGATCTGGCGAAGTCGGGTGTACTCGCACACCGTATAATTTACGTACCTTCATGATTGATGGGTCCTACAGTAGAGGCATGGGCTCCGATTCGCTCAAGTCATCCAGATCCGAGTCGCCGTCAGCCTGTGGGAAGGGATGGGTTAAAGGTGTGACATGTCAACGAGTGGAAATGCGTGGAGTTCGTGGTTTGGCGGTAGTATATCGCTACGGGTAGATCGCCGCAGGTTCGGATTCTGTCAATGAACCGAGGCTTGGAATTTACAGTTCATTTACACTTCGAACCTGGAGATCGCTGATCGCAGATAGCCTTACTCTGATGGATAAAGTTAAAGTCAGCGACCGTATAACAATCTCGATGACCTTCTCAGGTACGAGTAATTAAGGTACAAACAAATGGTCGTCACTACTAATTCCTTTCAAGGTTGACCGCTCCGTTCTTCCAGCGACACACACCACCTTCTTATTCTTTTTTCCGTGAGAACGGTTTGCACATCCCTCTTACGTTCAAATCCCTGGCTTCGATAAGTGTTGCATGTGGTCAAATCAGTAATGTGAACTCAAATAATAGTTCTTGGATTCCGAACAAATCCGTTCCTTGGTTGTCCCTGTGGACTTGGCTCCGTCAAAGCCATACTATTTAGGGTGCTAGCTAATGATAGTGGTTATAGACTCTCCATATTAACCACTCCCCCTTCTCCCAGTTTCACCATCTGGGCTCACATACTACGCGCTGTCTCCCTCCGCCATGCAACAACCGACTCTCAGAGGTGTGCGTATTCGTTCAACTCGCGATGCTCTGCAAGTTTTCTACGGTGTCGCAACACGTCTTCTACCTTTAATCACCCGTCGTTTGGATGCTGAAGAACGGAGAGCCATAATTCCGGGGAACGTTTATGTCTGGTAAGAGGCCTGTCGTTTTCTCTCTCTCGTGGACCGTATTTTGATGGCAACCAGGGAGGAACGTGGCGCTAACACTGAACCCACTGGACTCGGAATGGAAAGATGGTGTGCCCAAGTTTTTTACTTCCGTAAATCAGCGTGGTGTATTGACTCACGTGCTCGTGGCCTACAGGACCGATGGTATGGGTTGGGGTCCAAGTCGTATGTAGTGTGATCTATATCTGTTAACATTAAGATTCTGTACTAAATCCTATCCCAGGAGTCCGAGACGTATGGGTTAAATCCAAAAAAAACAACCCTCCGTACTGATAGCTATCTGCAGGAATTTTTGTTCTATCATCAAAAAGAGTCAGATATGAGCGATGAGCTTGTCCATCCAGTAACACCATGGGCTCAGATGATGCGGTCAGTGTTTGCTTCAATATAAAATAAATATAGGGATCTCACGCTTCCAACCTAGGAAACGTGAACAGTCCGTTTCCCAGTTATCAGGCAGCGGATATCACCCCTCACAGCCCCCAGAATCTGAGCGCCTGGTGAAGCAAACTTACAGTGTTCACGTTTCTCTTCCTGCAGACAGACCACGAGGCATCACACGAAAATGGCATCTCAGTAAGGAAGTTTTGATATTACTATGGGTATGAAGTGACGTCCTGGTATTATAGCTGCTTATTTTAGCCAAAAGCGCCTTGATGCTCTGGAAACGATTGACAGCATTCGTGGCATTGGTGATGTTCCTGTTCCTGATGGCTGGTTCAAGAGTGCTCGAGCGGGGAAAATGGGACGTGGCGTTCGAAGCGGCAAAAATCCCCAGCCATCTCCCGAGGACGTTGCTCACCCCACTACAACTAATATTAGACGTTCATCCCAGTCGTCCTTGGGATCTTTACGAGATTCCTCGTCTTCCATTCATCACATATCAGAGTCATATGCGGACACTTCCGATAGTCCAAGCACCATGTCACCGTCTTCTACTAGTCCCACTTATAGTCCAACTAGGCCGGACCAGTTGGTACCTCTGGAATATCTACAGAACATATCTGGGTCCCGCCGTAACCCAGTGGACGAGCAACTCCTCAGCCGCTTTTCATCACAAACACTAGCATCTGGGGGCACTTTGCGGCCCCCGCCACGACCTTTGTGAAATATATATCGGCGGAGATACTGGTATTCGGTCAATGTCAACAAAAGGAATTGATCTACGTCCAGCTTAACAAGAACAGCCCAATACACTTACTTACGTCTAAAAGTTCATCATTTTTCTCCGTTCCATACGGACCTCCTCCCCACATATTTACCGCCGTCCCCTCTGCTCCCCTCCTAGGAATTCAGGCTCAACGGGAGTATTTATTAAGTACTTGTAAGTTGTACTACCATCACCCGGAAATCAAATATTCTTATTTAATCGATCGCATGCATCATTTATCGGCGTGATCCGCGAGGCCGTGACGAGTAATCAAACAAATGAGTCCGGATCTGTTAAGCATTCAACTTGACTTCCAGGATGGACGAGAATGAACACCTCCGTTGTCCCTCATCTGTCCCTGTAAACTGTATGTGCCTAACCTTAGGATGCTGTCCAGCCCCTTCACTTCCCCAACGGCCACGAGGCTTTGAAAATCCCTCTACGGAATATGTGCACACAAATTTCGGGGTTGGGTATGGGACACAAACGGATAGTTTTAACACTATTACACTTATATATGAACTAAGCTCATTTTCCTGGATGGCGACGACACGCGGGGTCTTTAAATTTTCGTCTCTGCGCCAGATTAAGATGCCAGAGATGGAGCACCTTCGGGTCCTTTTACTACTTTTTCGTTATTGGGCACCACTGATCAGTATCAGAATGTCTCCCAGGCGGGGGAGCAGGGTTATAAATCCTGTCTGAGGCTTAAAAATAACGCGCAGATTGAATTAGGATAGAAAGATTCCAACGTCATTGTCTTTGGCATGGGGCCCGTGTTACATGTGGCTCGTGTCAACCATGAAATTGGTAAAGCATCCCTTCTCAGGCATTCGGGTATTTTCCTGAACCGTTTGTTCATTGCCAGGTCTAACAAGGTTCTCTCCGGCGGAAGAAGCAATATTTTAACGATGCGTGTTAAGGTTGAACCCACCAATCATACTACGAAAGTGAGTCTTGGCATTGTATTTAACCAAGTTGGTGTGATTTGCGCTTGCGGATTACCAACAACCTGTCGCCGAGCTCCCGACTCATCTGACCGGCCCATGGAGAAATCCCGTTTCCAGACCGAAAGTACCTCCTTCGATTCGTGGCGGAGAACCAGAAGTATTGCGTCGATTAACCGCTTAATACCATATTATGTTGATAGGAATCGCGTGTCTTCTGTCTCGACACTTCAGATGGGCTCTTAATTATGTCTGCTCCGTGACCCCCCCTTGTAACGTGAATATTCATCAAGTCTGACGTATCTATCTGATTGCCACCACGGATTGGAAGAGAATATCCACCGCAAAGGGAAAGCGTGGGTCAGGAGGTATGATGAGAGCATATTCCCGAAGGCATTTTAATCACACATGCTTATGTATTCGATTAACGTCAGAACCTAATCATCTGGAAGACCAGCGTTTCTTTAGAAAGGTGCGTTCCCAGCTAAATACGCGTTGGACCCTGAATTCCGACCGAGGCGTCAAAATTTCGCCTCGTCTGATCAGTCTGCTTGATCCCATCCTCCACCTATTTGGAAGGGCCCTATAATTTGGCTTCCAGGATACATATTAACTAAAGCCTACGTTTCTATCTCGAGGAAATCTGGGTTTTTCTTTAAACCGTCGGTCCTAGTCTTCGCCTGAACTTCGGCCGGGATAAAATGAAATTTAATGTTTGAGGGTTGCGGGAATAGGTACGTACCCTTTATCTTAACCTTGATAGATCCACCAGAGATAAGGACAAGTCTGATATGCTGCCACTGTCCTGTACCAGCAGCGAAAGGTTAGGTGGCCCACCATCGATCGTCTTGCCGGGACGATACCTGCCCACTTGGTTGCGTCTTTTTGTGTGCGATCTCATTTTTCACGCGCCTTCGACCCGTTACGGCGTTTACTCACGAGGTATGTTGAGAGCGTGGCGCTAACGTTTCCGATGTGTATTAATGAGGTATCCTGCGCCAAAAGCGTGGTTTAAGACGTAATATGATCCATGATATATGGAATATCTTCTTGGCTGGGATACTTGTGCCAATCATAGCAACAGATGTGTGAGTTTCTGATATGATTCGGTGTGTTGGCACACCCCTGCCCAGGGTTAGGTATCTGGTTCGGCGTTCTATAATATGTACTGTGGGTGTGACAGCACTGTTTAGTATACTTTCGTTCACTGATAAACCTGACAGACCAAGTTTATGGTTAACAATCGTTCCCAAAGAAACGAAGCTTGCGGATACACTGTGTCCAGAATCCCACATCAAGACGGTCTTACGGTATGCCTTTCAGCTCGCGGTGTTCACACGTATATCTCGCCTCCCGAAGGCCCTCTTGTACATACACCCTAATCACGACCGTCCCACCAGTGCAGTTGCGGCCGGAGAGAATTCAGTGGCTATTGAATTTGTTCTCTCACGCTTTATAGCCTAAGTGGGATGTTCAACCTGGTTCAACCGCTAGTTTATTTTTACTCGAAGACACCGATCCTCGACCCCACCAGGGTGAAGGGCCGGAGAACGGCGGTGCAACGAGCCAAAACGCAGTGCAAAAAGGGTTTAAGATTGATGATCAAAAGAGAGTCTAGTTGGAATTGAAGGAGTGAGTTATTAGGCTAGACATGTACATGTAACTTACTACGGCCGTCGCTATCAAATTCCTATTAGTCACAATTGGCTCATAAGACGAAACCCGCCGACTCTGAGCCAGGGCGGTTAAAGTCTGGTGGAATGATGTAATGGTACCTTATGATGACTAATCACTATTCTGACAACTGAACACTGTCAGTGCATTATATGCTTGAAAGCACATTGATGTCAAAACCTCAACCTCAAGGACCGCTTTTACAGCCGAAACCCCGTGGTGCTAATAGGTCTACGAAGGTCGCGGGAAAACTAAAAGTCCTACCTGAGCAGCCCGAACCCCCCTCAAAAGAACATGATGAAAGTGTTGGAACAACCGGAGACAGTGATGACGGGGATATGGATGACGTTGACGACGAACAGGAGGACGTAGAGGTTCGCGTGTTTATTCTTCATTTGGAACTGGGGCTCTGATGAGCACCTAAACAGGTCTATAACCAAATTTCACTAATTCCGCATGGGACAGCGCGAAGGGATGCATTGAAGCTCACGAAGAAGAAAGCTAAATCATTACCCAGAGTAACTGGATATGCCACAGCGAGGTAACTGCATGATAACCTCCATGCCCCCTCATGGTTAACCTCACAGCAGGTCCTATCGAATGAATGACCTGATGAAGTTTTTCAATGCCAGGAGGGCTGCATATCACACAAATCCGAAATTAATTGACGAGGTGATATACACACCTTACATCTATGATCCTCCTTCCAATTCAATCAACGTGCACTCCTCTCACACGGCAACCGGAGATCTGCTTGGAATACCCGAACTACGGGAAGAGGCAGAAGCAGATGGCGAACAAGCAGCAACCAAGAAGAAGAGGGTCAGCAAGTTTGACACCACACAAACAGAGGCTGAAATTTTCCTATTTGATTACGGGACGGTTGTTATCTGGGGCATGACAGAGGCGCAGGAGAAACGATTTTTGACATCGATGTACGGCATTTTGATCTTGTTCTAGGCCTTTCATTTGACTGTTTTATCAGAAAACGTTTTGAGGTTGAGAAGTTAGGTATAATTTATTTCTCATTCCATTCCCGCGCCCCAATCTGACATAGACCCAGCCCCCGAAAATGTAGAAATGGAAGATCTCAATTATTACTATGCCAACTATAGCCGGTGAGCAGGTGTCATTTCTCACTCAAGATCCCGTCCTTGACGTCTGGTCCATAGAATTTACAACGATGTTATTACGCTGCGGAAGGGCTCGAGCTATATGTGCGATTAAATATCCCCAAGTAATATGTTGATGTATTGACTAGGACATAGGACTAAGCTTTCCTTGTCCCACGCAATATCCCAATCCGTTAAAATATCCCTAGTAGGTATTGTTCCTTCCCGAAATTCCCATTATTAATTCATTGCACAGTTCGAGGACCTAATATCCTCAACTATAGAGGAAACAAAGGATATTCCTGAAGTTATCAGTGAGACAGGAAAGATAGGAATGCCCCATAAAGGTTTTCTCGACCTTTCATGAGACAAAGTTTAATTCTAACTTTGTGGCAGAGATCATGCAAAAAATGGGGAAGCTCTTCCTGCTACGGACTAACATTAACTCTGTGGGTTCTGTGTTGGATTCTCCTGTGCGTATAATTTTTCCTATCATGATCATCCTTGTGGGTTCACCGTTTTATGGGTTACGTCGTAAGTAGGAAGTATTCTGGGTGAGTCAAGAGGTGGCTGAGATTTGAGAGGGGAGAGAACTGAAGCCTATTTTAGAGTTTCCCGGATCTGCAACCCTTGTATGATGCGGCACGAAGCTATCTAGAGATACCACAAAGGATAGATCTTCTCAATACGCGAGTAGAGGTGAATGATTTGTAGGTCTTTTGAGTTTCTATGTCTCACAACCCTGGACAGGTACTTCAAGACATGCTGCAGCTGTTAAAAGAGTCTGTCTCTAGTAAGCACGCTGAACGATTAGAGCAGATTATTATCGCCCTCATTGCTATCGAGATCGGTGAGCATAGTCGTGTCTTCTATTCCTGCACTATTAAAGCATTGTCAAGTTCTTGGGATTGTCACGATTCTTGTTGACCTAATGGCGTACTAGAGTACCTCGGACAGTGTATCACCCAATGATAATGTTCTCTTTTCTTGTGAAGACATGTAAATATAAATCTTGTTATCCATGGGTATCTGTCATTATAGCTATCGTACAAGCCCACATGAGCGTAAAATACATGACATGTTCTAAGCTGTCAGTCATCTTGCACCCTCTCTGCCTTCTTTTGTACTACGGGAGCCATCTTTATCTCGGGGTCGAGAGGTTGTTGGCGCTCGAGTGGTCGTTTTTGTCTGCCTAAAGCACAAAAACTCGATACCTGTTGCACGTCTAGTCTCAGCTAACGTCTTCTTCACACCGTCGAGATTGCTTTGAAGATTCTCGTCGCCTGGACGTCGTGCGTAGGCTTGTGAGATTTTGTTGTACAAGTCTGACAACGTCTTCGCGGCTGATGGTGTGACATAACGACCCAAAGTTTGGTGCATGAACTCTATTTCAAGGGTTGCCTGGATCATTGATTAGTAGTGGCCCAATCGGAAGAACAAAACCTATTTACGCGAAGCATTCCACCCATTCCGAAACGTTTTACTTGTCGGAAACACCGTAAGGATTCCTCTGCGAGCTCGTTGACAAGTGCACTCAGAGTACGGTCCAAGAGGGACTCTGCTGCACTGCTGACTTGCGCATGAACGCCAACGAGGTATATCAATGTCTCATACATGTATGGTCGGATTTCTGGAAACTTGATATGTAAGAGCTTTACGCCACACGCAAGCAAACTTACCTGTGGGCTGTGGGGTTTCGTACCAGTCCATCTTGCTATCGAGAATTCCCCCACGAAGTATACCAATGGCAATATTGGCTTTGGGCTTCACATATCCCTCAAATAATGTTTTGTCAAGCTCTTGCACAACGGTCATCAAGGTCTAGCGGATCGTGAACTCCCCACCGTGGAACGATTGAAGTGTAGCTTACCTGTCTATCATCAGTAATCGTTATTCCTAGTGCCCCCTCTAGCTGATTGAGCATACTGGGAATGATCGCTTTTGAGAGATAGCTAAAGTTTGAGATCACAACAAGTATTCGGGCGTCCTTTCCAAAGAAATTAGAGTCTTGTAGGGTATTTATCATAACGACGTACTCCATTGGTAAGATCGAGCAAGGCAAGTGGATTGGGCCCAACAGGAGCCGTGGCGTCTGCTATGGGCCCCTTTCCGGTTACAATTGGCGATTCATCTGAAGCTAACAAGACAAGTCCATCAAGGAAAGCGTAGAGCGCGTCTAAAAATGCTTTAGTGATCTTTGTCACAAACGCTTGGGGTATGGGGTATTGCTTTGTGGGTTTACTAAGTGATGTTGAGGATAGGTCGACCCCTCCGGCGATTTTAAACGCGGCAGTCGTTAGGTGTCGTTGGAAAAGTTCTATCTGTTCAAGATAGTGTGTCGCTGATAATTCTGTAGGGCTCGCTATCCATGCTTCCAAATGGTAAAATAAGTTTGCATCTTACATGGTGGTCAGAATGGAGGAACGGCATGATAACAAACAGCCTACCTCGTAACCACGCACCAACGAGGATATCCTCGAATCTCCACTTTGCACTCTCGAGCAGGCTTTTCAATATTGAGGAAGCTTCATTCGAGATTTCCATGCTGTTCAATTCATGGACACACTCTTGCAATTCCCCCAGAATCTTCATCAGATAATGTGCTGTTGAGAGGGAGTGACTATTTGTAGGGAGAAGAGGGGGTTGGCTGCTGTTGCCGTTTAGGCTTGGAGACGGCATTACGGCCATGTCAGACAAGGTGAAGAACTCGGATATTAATGATATATAGAGTTTTACAATATCCAGCGCCATTGTGCGACTTTGGGTTGGACTGCGTCGAGCTCCATTGGTAGAGGCTTGGGGCTAGTGGCTATACTTAGAGCAAGGTAAGAGGGGGGACATCTGATACTGACCTTTCTATACTTCCCCTCCATAAAACCCTTGGCGATTTTCCAAAAATTAGGTAGGGTTGAGAGCATAGTCTCCGAGACGTTCTTGACCATATCTAGGATGGCTTGCCAAACAGGTTCTGCCGGAGATCTCGCTGATCAAGACGAGGTAAGCATTATTGTATGTTTTAAGCAACGGGTCCCGAATCACCAATGATCGAATCAGACTGTTTAGACTCAAGAGCCGCGACCGCAGCCTGCAGCTGTACAGCTAGGGTTGTGGCCGCACTGTCTGCAGCGTCGGGTGAAGTCTTGTCTAGTGTTGCTGTGATCACGTTTGTTACACATTTTAGTGTATGTAGATGGCAAAGCTTACCACGTATCGTGTTTGCCGCGGATTTGAAGGTCTTGTTCATCTGAGACAAGATATATTTATGTTGACTGTCGAAATATGTCCATATTGGATCATCTCCCGATTGCAGATCCAGAAGGACTCTGAGTAGGTAAGTTTGATTAAACATAAAAACCGGAAACCTAAAACTGACTCAATAGTCTTCTCCTGTTCCTCTAAACTCCTACTTGGGTCTTGAAGTTGGGAAAGCAGAGCGTTCCTCATTTCACCCATAGCCTTCTCGACGCTCCCCCAAACTTTATCCAATATTCGTTTTTGTTGTTGATCACCAGATGCAGACCCTTGGCCATCTTTAGCAGACCCAGCGGGAAGCAGTTGTCCAGGACGAGTTTCAAGAAGCATTTTTCCTTTTTTGTAGTCTCGCATTGCCACATCGTATCGTCCCTTGGGTTGCAGTTCAGTCTGAGCACAAGATGACGTTTGAGAATACTTACCGCCTCAACGGACTCAATGATAAAGCTTGGAAGATTGAAGAAGAATTTCGATCTCTCAAATACACCGAGTGTAGTTCGCAATTTTTGCGCTTTTGATGCATTTTCCAATACAGGAAGAAATACTTGATTCGACTTTATAGCGGCCTCTGAGAAAATATGTCAGAAAGCGTCTATACCGGAAATATAATGTTGTACGTTTCAGCTGTTCGCGCAGGGGCTTCGATGCGTAGTCGGCTTCGGGGGATAAAAGACCTTCTTTCATTTCTGCATATAGAGCTGAGAGAAACTTTAGATATGTTCAACGGTCAGTAGTAGAGGCATCCACACCATCATTCGCGGCTTTAACGGCGACGAAACGATCAAAGTTTTCCTCTACAAGTATCCGGATGGCTTCAGAGCGAGCTTCGATTGAGGATTGGAGATGTTGTGTTCCAGCAGCGAGGTCCTGATACGTCGCGTTGGGATGAATAGTGGATAGGAATGCCTTAGGATCGAAAGATTTTGATGTGATGAGTACGGCGGCCTCTACGTGGTAAGGTAAGACAAAGATATCATTATTAGCGTGATGGCCGGGCAACCTACTTGATTCCATGCTCATATCCTTTACGCTGTCGCATGTGAGGGTTCAATGAGGATTGTTTATGGTGAAATACTCACCTAACATAACCACCAATACCTAACGGGTCATGGCCCTCTCCGTCCCCACTGCTGCTTGTTAACGCGCCAGCCACAGAGTCCTCCAAGTCGTGATCGATATCTTCCCATTTCCTGGGTACTACTTATACTAGAATTCGGAGAGGCAATCAAAATTCAACTTACGTCGGGTTCAAGTTCGATATCTTATAAGCTTTGAGTAACGTAGCTTCGTCAAGGTCGAAATTCAATTTGGGCATGTGGATGTTGTCGTCAATAAGAGTATTAGGCAGTCCTTTGAACGTATGTATAGCAGCTGTGAGTGGTATGTTGGAACTAGGCGCCCGATGGTCACAGAGAGCTGTAAACCGTTAATAAATGACAACGATCCTGTTAGGTTCCGTTGTTACAAGATCAAAATGCTCATGTTGCTAAATGGAGATGGGTATTTGGATACGTTTATTTCAAAAGACATCATCCTCCGGGTTGAGGAAAGTAATTAACAAATTAAGTTGCATTACAGGCATTTAGCGAAAGTATTTAAACCAAAATGAACGAAGATTGTCTAGAATGTGGTATCTGCTGGTTCGTACGTAAATTGTGGCTTTATACTGGGAGTAAGGTGTTGAATACAACATCCCAAATTTTGCCTGAATGTTCATGTTAACTACATTGCGGGAGCGTGTTGGAATAGACTTACTAGTAACACCAAACCCGAGCTCAAAATTCTTGTAGTGATGAGCAAGGTGATATTTCTTCATTTCCCGCATATATTCAGGAAGCTTCGAATGGTGTAATCTTTAGAAAATATAAGTTTAAGCAACGTAGCGAAGGATTAGCTGGTGACTCACGCATAATGCATGCAATCGTAAAGAATATCTATTATTTGATCAGGTCTGTGCAGCCCGCTGATTCTTGAGATACTCACAGAATGTGAAGGCACCAGAGATGATACCGTTTGCAACAGCGACCGGGAAAAGAGCGTATGCTAAACGAGTGAAGGGAGCTTGTAGCGCCGTAAAGAGGAGCGGGGGCATGACAAGCCTCAGGCTAATAAAATGAAATTAGAAACATCCAAAGAAGGTCGACATGCACTCACCGATCCATAGGCAAGTAGTGATGAACCCCATGCATTGTGAAATGTAATAAAATGAAGATAGGGCGATCTGGCAACATGTCATCGACGTGGAACAGGAAACGATGAAGTGTGTATTCCAATATAGTCCAAATGATGTTCCCCAGGAAAAAGCATAGCAATGTTTTGATAAGGGAATCGGCTGAGACCTGGGACAGGGCATGCAGGGGCAATGCGGGCTGAACAAAGAAGTCCGGCAAGGGGCCAATGAATTGCAGAATGGACCGGAGAAAGAGGTACAATGTTATGGGCCCCCAGAAAGCCGGCACGACGTACCACTCAGTCCGCGTCGCCAACTGAGGTCATGTTGGATAAGCACCTGAGACAAACTCTGCAACCTCGACATACCTCCAGGATTTCTGGTCCAAATAGACGAGCAGACTGCGCGACGTGACGGGGTTGATGTACTTGTTTGAGGTAATATGATTTGCTGAAACTCGCATGAACTTGACAGATATAACCATGAGAGTTCAACAACATGCCTAAAGTTGGCCTCCCAAACTTGCTTCAGTAGAGGCTTCCGGAGATCGAGAAATTGGTTTTTCTCGAAGTCCTTTGCTGTGTCTGTGTTGTCCGGATGGAAGTCGTCGGTGGCTTCCCAATCTTTGATAGATATGAATGTGTTGAAACCTTGTTAACCACCCGAAACATAACATACCGTCGCTCACGATAGTTTCATCATTCCCAAGCTTTCCGATGGTATATTCATCCAGCATGTCATAGGCAGAATAAGAGTGCTCATGTTCATCCCGGTCTTTCATGATGTCCTGAACGTCCTTTCCTCCGTATTTCAGAATGAGGTCGTCTCCGCCTGGATGATCATTTATGAAAGGTGTAACATCGTAGACTTTCTCGCCACGGGTCACCCAGCAACTACTGGAGGTTTTGTGGGTCGCGACGTCCTCTGCCGTGAAGATACGGACTCGCTTTGACATAGTGGCGAAGACACTGGCGGGAGAAATGCATCTCTGGAACAAGTTTGTCTGGCCACTTTTCTGATCATGAGTTCTCATGATCACATGATATAATTGAATAAGCGATTTTGACAAACCAGATGATCTCCAACAACGCCCACGGCGATCCAGCCTTTATTTCCTGGCCTGGGCCGATTCTGTCACCGCGAAGGGCTTGAATACGTGCATTACCGGAACCCGTGGCAGTGCAAACGATCTCGATGACAGATTCTGATGGCGTTTTCATATGTTGGGTGCATAATCCCACCTTCGTGCTCTTTAAATTTCTCTCGTACGGCATATGAAAGGTTCTGGTGCATTTATTTGTAGTTCTAGCTCCGGCTGTGCGGGTTACATCGGGACATGCAAAGCTGGAAACATGCTACCGTCGCCCACCACCGCAACACGCATCAAGATCTTTCCACCTCACCAATCATCTTCTCCGCCATTGTCCGGCTCCACTTTCGCAAGATGTGCTTCATAACCTTTCCGCTGGCTGTCTTGGGGAGTTCCTCAGGCGTCCCATCTTCGCCAAGGAACCAAACCCAGGCTGGGGCATTCTACGGAACGAAAAATCAGCGCAGCCCAGAATCCAGAAACACCATGAAAATTATACTTGAGGATTCATGTTGTCTACAACGCTTTTCCTCACGCTTTCCCTAGAAATCATAGTCCCCGGCTGACGGACGATCCATGCCCCAACAACCTCCCCGTATTTATCATCAGGGACGGACACAACTGCCGCTTCTCGGATACCTTCCCGCGTCAACAACGCGTTCTCGATCTGGACTGGGAAAAGATTCTGAATAATTTGTAAGCATTGGCATCGGTCCCAAGCGATAAACATAACCTACCTCCCCACCACGGATTATAATGTCCTATTTGGAATTACGACTAGTCTAGAGCTGCAAATATGAGCTCACCTTTATCCGACCTACAACTTCAATGGAGGTTAATAGGGGCGCAATGTCATAAATGGTGCAACAAACTTCGTAGATATCCCTCTTCATCCATGATTCCCTCGTCGCCTGTGAACATCCACAATGTGCCGCCCTCATCTTTCTTCATGACCGCCTGGGTGTGCTGCTCGTCCTGCCAATAGCTTGATATATGTGAGTCCAAGAACATTGATACCAACGAAGCCCGCAATTACCCCTTCTGCAGAAGGTATCCAGCAACACAGATTTCGCCAGGCGTTCCAACGGGGACCACATTACCGTCAGCGTCGATGATCTTGGCTTTGACATGCGGTTGGACTTTCCCAACAGTTTCGACACGTTTGATGATGGGGTCCGCCGTGGTAGTTTGAAAAGATACAGGACTAAACCAACTCAGGATACATGTTCAATGGCCTGAGAAGACGATATACCTTGTTTCAGCTAGTCAACATGGTCAAAATCAGATCATCTTATAAATACAATCATCGAGCAACATACTCATGCCATACGCGTTAGTGAGATCAATCAGGTTCAATTTTGCGATCAGACTCTTCATTAGCTCGATAGGAACAGGAGATCCTGCAGCAATTCCAGTTCTAGAAGATGAAATAACATAGTTATAATATTCAAGAATGATATGCTGAAAAAAAGGGCATAGAACCTACCTTAATTGACTTAAATCCAAGCTTTCACCGGCCTCCTGCCGTTTATCAACCTCGGAAAGGACCCCAAGGAAATGCGTAGGCACTCCATGTAAAGCCGTACATCTTTCTCCGACGACAGCATCGACGACGGCCTTTGGTTCAAAGATCTCAGACCCATAGACGACACACGCCCCGTGTGACCAAGCCGCTAGATTCCCTAAGACAAGACGTATTGGTCACTTAGATGAGTGTGGGCGGATCGATAGTGGGTAGGAAACTTATCAAAACAATGGAAAAGAGGCGGTACGTTGCCTGTGATGCATGCATCAGTGCGTCGAAAAAAAATTATGCCGTGCTGGCGAGCGAAGAATACGGATACATACAGAGGATGTCCTTCTCAGAGAAGTCCATGCACCGTCCAATTGAAAGGGCATTGTTGAGCAGATTCGAATGCGTGAGCTGAGAGACGTCGTTGAAGAACAATTTCGAAAGCCAAGACTTCACCTTACCGAAACTGCCTTGGGTAGGCCTGTAGTCCCGCTGTTATTGAAAAGTTACAGAAAGGTAAACATTAATTATGGAAGATGGCTCGACCTGGTGAATTGTAAGTTGATAACCTCGTCCTTGTGTAGAGTAGCAGCTATGTCGCGTTGTAATCTCCGTTCCGGTGTATCTTCCCGCCAAATAAGGATTTCTCGCCAATCAATGGTACTCTTTATACCCAGCTTTTCACGCTCCTGCGGGAAGAGTCCTTTATTGTCAACAACAACAAGGTTACTTAGCTCCGGTAAAGAGGATTCCTGTATAGCTCCTGGGGAGGAGTTCCGGAGTTCCGGTAAAGCTTCTGATAACATTTGAACATACGAAGACGACCGAATCTGAGGCACCACGAATAGATGCTTGACTCCAACCAGTTTCAATGTATCAATCTACGAACACATGTATAACCTTAGATTTATAGTGTGATCACGTAAAGCTAACCCACCAGTTCGTGGGTGCGATACGCAGGATTGATAGTGACCAATATTGCTCCAATACTCGCACAAGCCCACTGGAGCATCGCATACGCACTGTTCGGACCCACATTGTTACGATGCACAAGAACAAGTGGCGGATCCAAAGAGCTACCTGTTATTCCCCATTACGACCCCAACTCGGTCACCCTTTCTTACGCCAATACCCAGCAACCCTCTTGCCAACGCATTATTGTGCCGGTCAAATTCCTCATAATCCCAAGCTGGATGGGTCGTCCTTCCAAGGTTCTTGCCTGAAGGGGTATTATGAACGTGAATAGACTCGCTCCTACAGATAAGCGCTGGTCTTTCCCCGTGTTTCTGGAGGATTTCCGACGTGAAATAATCGGAAAGCGTCTTTGTTTCCAGAGGAGGATGTAGCGGTCCCTGTACTGACGACAACGACAAGAAACGCTTCGGGCCAATTGACACTGGGAACCCGGAGGCCCTATGGACTTTGATGTGTCGCAACAAGTTACGAGTTGGCTGCATGACGGTTAAAGCAGCAAGCCTATGGCATGAATAAAAACCGAGTCAAGTCCTTAAATGCTTGACAAGGGTCCAATGTCCTAGTAGCAAGGTCATTCAATTAAGACTGAAGCCAACTTTGCACGTGTCCGGCCCGTCGAAGCGGACGTAATCTGCATGATAAGGTTTACATAAGTGACGACGTATATATCCTCTATTCAGAACCCATAACTGAAGCTTAAAGGTATTTATCAATGACATGGGGTTTCTCTGACGTGCACCAGTCCGTCTACCTAGTACTCTATAAACAGCCATCATTAAATCAACAATAATCTAAGCAAATTCAAAAACTCTATTCTATCCAAGCCAGGCCGACAAACCATCATACACCACAAAGACAATGCCGCTGCTAGGCACAGCCCGCGCAACAGTCATTCCGCATCCCGCATAAAGCCCACGGAACCCATGAACATTATACATCCGTTTCAGCGTCCCGGCGAATGAAGAGGTGATTGCCTTTGCCGAAGACGTATTTTTATGCATCGGGAGGGAAGCTGCACGAGGTGAACGAAGTTCTCCCTCGGTTTGCATCGCACTTTTGACCGTATCGGCAGGGTAGAAGGCCAGGACACACGCAGCGCCTGCGATGGCACCAGATAGAGCTGATTCCCATGGAAGGAGATCGACTGGGTCCTCTCCATACGTTGATGTGGATTCTGGCTCGAATTCGGATAGAATAGGGGTTCGGGGAGTATTGGAAGCTCTGCGATCTCGTAAGACCCCAGCGACCAGTTCTTTGATAGCGAACCAAGCTGCCGTTCCACCAGTTTCGCGGAGGAGGGTACCGGTGTGTCCGAGCCAAAGGCCCCCTACACCGTAAGTTTGAACGGTGGAACGGATTATCGAGAATGGGCCTGGGGGACGCCTGGACTCGAGTGCTATAGAAGCCGAGTTAC
>CEMJ01391114.1:25887-38828 GCA_900068955.1 Clitocybe nebularis | reverse complement strand
GAAAGATTAATCAAGTGCGGTTGAGCCGGACGGAACCATCATACAGTCATGGGTGCAACTTTTATGCCGTTCTTCTTTGCAGCCTTGCTATAAGTCCGTTCCAGTGATGTTAACACCGACGATGCAGGAATAATACGAACGCGGCTTTTAACCCATTAGGACCTCCATATTTGGTCCAGGCCATGCGCTCGACTTCACCCTTTTTATACATTTTCATATTTTCATATCCTGCCGACTTCATTTCTTTATGGTATTTCAGAGGGAGCAATTCCCTGTCGCTCAGCTGAGGAACTATGGTGAGCGGAGCCTCGAATATCTTGTTACGGGGTTTCCCACCAAATATAGGGACTTGGCTTTTCCTTTCGCAATAAAATCCTAAAGATAGGTTTATCCTGGGTTATTTTAGGGCCAGACTAGAGGACCTACGTAGTCCTTCATATTACTTTTACGCCATTTTGTCGAATCCCATTCGGACTCAGGGAATTCGACTCTTTGGAGTTCAGGTAAGCCACCGGCAGGCTGAGGGTCCTTGTGCCATTTGTACAAATGGCCCATTGCATCTCCCATCATAGCATCGGCTTCAATACCCATTGGATGATTGTCGTCGAACCAGCCCATCAAAGACAAGATTTCTAAGAGTTTAACAGCTGCTTTATAGATGGAAAAGACTAAGACAGAAAATTTAAAACCAAGCGAGAAAGCGAGTTATAGACTACTCAGTGTTTGGGGTTGTCTGAGATCAAAATAAACATCAAAACAAACTTTGAATGTAAATTGAATCGATGCAATACTGCTCCCGTTAATTGTGCATTTATGCTCATGACAGAAAAATACAAAATCACGTTCAGCGTGGGGCCCGGGCTTTTCTTGTGCTGCGGACGATTATTTACACGTCCGACTCACCAGGGGATCAGAACGTTTCAACCAAGCACTACTAGACTATCACGGGTAATATTCAAGGTCCTATTTCAGCAGCGTATTGATTTTAGACAAAAAACCTCATTAGAAGATCAAAGCTCCACCCTAGTTGTCCCAAATTACCTTCAATATTCGACTATGCGGAGATATGATAAAAATCAAGGCGATCTTCCGGCAGGCGCGCATTCCTTGTCCCAGTCCATGGGAGTCAAGTCCTTGGCACGTTCGCGGAATGCTGCGAGGGTGCAGAATTCAGGGGACCCTGGCAGGTGCTTGCCTTCGTCTGCGCAAATAGGTAATATCATGTTCTTGTTTTGATGGCGCATTCTCACGACTGGAATTATCAAAACCAAGTGGTTGAGGGGACAGGCAACATGTCGTTAGTACTGGAAGGGATGAGCGGGAATGTGGTCCGCGTACAGTACTTTGCTGGCGTCTTTGACACGAAGGGCGACAGAACAGTCTGTGAAAAGAGTGATGCATTTTCAACTTCTGTCTTTTTAAACAGCTCGAAGGTTATTGAAGCCGTAAATGCCGGCCACCTAAAGAGTTAAATGGTAAATCATTTTGCAAAGATCCCTGGATCGACATACTTTTCATCAAAGACATCAAGCGTGGAACACAAGGCTGCTAACGCAGTGTCATGAGTAGCATGAACAAGGAGTTTTAATGGTTCCTGATCTCCTCGCTCAACTTTGTGTTGCATCTTGCGTGTGAGGTCTTGTAAGAGACGTCCCATGCCAAGTCTGCGGACTTCTTCAGTTTTATCTAGAAAAATAGACAAAGCCTTGAGTAAGGACAGCATAATCCACGCAATAAGCAGAATCGCAGCAAGACATTCTTACACCCTGTTAAAGCCGGTGATGAGTACGTGTAAATAGACGGATTACTAGGTTACCTGCCTGCAAACCATTCAGTGACAACAGCCTTCTCCTGAATGTTATAATCAGCCGACGCTCACTGATCTCAAGATGTAGGGTCTATACATACAATCACATCTACAATGGCTTTGTCCTCGAACTCCTTTGGAACCTTGATTCCATGAGCAATGGCAGCACGGACCTAGGAATAAATTTTATGTCAGCATTGTTGTATCGGCTGAGTGAAGAAGGTCTTAACAAACAGTGTCCATGATACCTGATGCTCTTGGCTTCCCGTCTACTCGTATGGGATTCCCACCTAGATACTTAGAAAGCTTGGCATCCAGTGGTTCTAGCGTGGGGTTATAGGCAGTAGCGGCGGCCTGAGCAAAGCCGACCTGCAATATTTCCAGGCGCTTGCAGGCGTATGTATTTCCCAGTAGATTCTCGTCCTTTCCATTCCTGGAGCAAGGTGGGTAAGTTCTGGGAAAGGAATTTGAATCCACAAGAGGGTGATCACCGGATGAGGATGGTAGGAATCGCATTAACTTCGCATTTATCTGTGGGATAAAGACCATGAACGACTTGTTGAAGAGATTCTATCGTCCTTGGCAAATTTGTACTCCTACATGTTTCCGGTCACATTTAAATTGGCTAGGTCAAAATGCTTTTGTTCTTACCGAAAGTAGACTTCCTCTCTTTTGGATAGCTTATCTGAAAGAAACCCCAATCTTGTTCAAAGTAAGGTTCTCGACGACCGACACAGTGTTGGCGATCCTACCTGTCCACATAAAGTTTTCTCAAAGATCTCCCAAATTCAAATGTTGACTGGATATACGGATTAGTGTTTCCGTTAAAGAGTCTAATTGATAAATTGAGGATACCTGTCTTCCAACATCTGTTAATTCTCCCAAAAGGCTAAGATCATAAAAGTAGGCGTGCAGGACAAGGAATGGTCGTAATTGGAGAGATAATGATAGAATTTAACATATATATCGCAGTGACGAGCAGTATTTACTGACCATTCGCCATATGTGGTCGTTCCGTCCTCTCGTTCAACCATCTTACGATTACGGAGAAATCCATCCTTCTCCCCCGCTTCCGTCATTCCAGAAACAGCTGCTTGGAACTGACGTGCAGTTTTGCACATCATCCAATGTTCTGGAATAGACGCAGGTGCTTGGGAAAGCCGAACCCCGACAGGAGTACGTTCACCTAAAATCAACGTGTGACCAAGTCCTGTGAGAAGCCGTCATTACGAGAGGGGGAGATACCTTACCATGCCGTACGTATATATGAATTTGTTCTAGTTTGAGGCCTTCGGGTGCCACAGGGTATGATCCTGCATCTAGTGGAACCTGAGGCGGCCGGTCGATGTGTGCATTTGTGACGCTGACGTCAACGCGTCCCGTAATACTTGGAACGGTGATAGCCATCTTTGTTGAGTTTCCTAAATCCGAGTGCTCTAAAGAGGATATTTCTCGTGAGTGCTGTTTTGGTGTGTATTCGGCGGAAACGGAGTTGGTCGCGAGGAAAAGTGCGACCGTGAACAAAACCAATCTAGAGTGTAACAACCGTTCCGTCATAAAATTGCACTTTGATGAAAGGGTAGCTTATAGACGACGGGCGTCGGACGTCGTGTGAGTTCCCTGGAGAGGAATAGTAAGAGGACAACCCGGGTTTACCGTCGGTGGTAAAGGTGGGGTGTTGTGGGGGTGCTACTGGCACTGGCGATGCACAGGCGATCGGTTGCCATCAGATCGTGACCGAAAAATCCCACCACGTGCCGTGATGGCGTTCATGGCTTTCATCTATTTGGCAACAGACCCCAATGGTCCTAACCAAGTCCTCACTGTGGTTACTGGCATATGTTGGGTATGAAATAATATTTATACAAGGTATAATGCGAATTACTGAGCGAATATCACAGAACAGCCTCTTATTCATGGGTGCTAAAAATGAGCAAGTGGTGCCATGCCAATAGTTAAGCAACGGACTCAAAGTAGCAGAAATTGGTAAGGACTGTTTCGGTGGTAGTTATAGTCTCTCCTGAGAGTTGTTCGAAGAGGCACTACTACCACTACCGCGGGATGCCTGAGATATCCTTTAGCCGACGCTAGCTAAATAGATAGAGCTTGGGCATGGTATTGGCTGACCTTAGTCCTAGTTGCATCAGAGGGGGTCACCCGAGACCCATCGGAAACAGTCTCAGTGACAACAAACACATCGATCTGTGTATTGTGAGGCTACAAAGGGTATGTCAGGACTATAACGGTTAGTTCATTTGTGCCGAGCACACACCTTCTCCTCCGTCCTTCCAAAAATGGCGTCTCTCAGGCGGGTGTGCCCAAAAAATCGAGGCATGACGGGTGAGTCATTCTCATTATCAGCGATACGTAGAATTTGGCGAGAATTTAGGCTGATTGCAGTTATCCAAACCAATGGCCTTTTAGTAAGCCAACAACATTGAACATCGAAATACATACGAGCAAAGGAATGTGTTAGCATAGACTACATTATGATTATTACAGTGTGAAGGAAGGGACATGCAATGATCATTACTCACGTCGGCTGATCAAGAAGCAGAGGGCCAAGTATACCCAAGTTCGGGGGACAACAAGATACTTCAAGTATCCTTGTCAGGAAAACGAAGTCGTGATGTTGAGGGTTTCCATACCGTAATAAGGCAAGCAATTGAAGCAATACTAAAAATGACGGCAAGCCGATTAGTTTGCTGGACGAGTGTGCTGTAAGTTGAACCGAGGGCACACCTCGTGAGGAGCCCCGAGTTGATAGCGAAAAGGATTAGATAGTCGATGATCTCGTCGGTCCTATATCGTGAAGCATATACATTCGTCAGGTTGTTGCGTGGTTCACGACTCAGACTCACCGTCTGAAACCAGTACGCTTTTTGTGTAGGAAATAACACAGAGAAATTGCGATCCCTGTATCACACACGGCTGCACTCCCAAGCCGCATGACGCTTGGAACCTGTGCACGAAAGTATATAATCTGGCAGTGAAGGAGGGACAATCGAGCATACCTTGACGCTGCCGAAGAGAGCGAATCGTTTCAAGAGAAGAAATTGTACAGCTGAAACTAAACGCAGTATTGATCAGACAGATGTACGCCTCTTCTCATGCTTTACTTTACCTTCCCCACTCGCTTTTCAATGAACGCCAAACACATCAGCGGAACGGTATGGAGGAAATAACACATGAACAGACCAAAATGCATCAAAGCAAAAAATAACTGATTGAACATTTATGAGTCTCCATTCACGGATTGAAACAATATCTTAAGAGGCGCTCACAAGTACACTGGTAAGAAGGCAGCGGTGCCCACTGACTATACCAGATATCATGATTTGGCCAGGGTTACTTTAGGACTTGTCACTTACGTAGCCAGACACGGTATGCGAGGAAACTATTTTAAATATTATCTATTAGTTTGGGGTTGGGGAGGAAAAGAAGATATACAAACGTCTCTGATAAACCAGAAATAACCATCTGCTCAAGTTGTCCGTTACTGCACCCACAGAAGGTAAGGTGATGCTTACTGATAATACTAATTCCGCCTAAGGTCCTTTAGTAAATTTATAAGGATGGTGACTGGGACAACACTCACGTTCAGACTCCTACACGATTCCCCATCAAGAAACGGTCAGCCATATACGAAGCCCGAAAGCTAGCGTAATTACCAGACGGATCGTCCAATAGGTCCAGTAGTGACCAAGTAGTACCTAGTCATATTCTATGGTAAGCCTTCTCCATATATTTCATAAGTTGACGTACCAGCATGCGTGGCCAACTAAAAACACTGATGCAGTGTCCAGGAGACTGGTGGTTAAGTAAAATCATAATTTGTCTCTGAAGTATGAGGGTCAAGGCTAACCAGACGGCCACGACCTTGCGTAGGGTTAGCCATGTTTTCATGAACTTCTAGATATCACACACCAGTGATTTAACTAGTATTGGGTCATTACGAAACCGTTGGAAATATTTATATGTTTGTGTCAATGTTATCCCATAGAGCCTGAAAGCATTTCCTTGTAAGCGGGTGCGCGAATCAAAACCACTTTGAAGGCCTACATTGAGGAAAAGATTAGACCAAGAAGGGTCATCCCTAGTGCCACCTCTTCCAACCTGTTCCTATGAACGACTGCCATCGCAATTAGTGGCAACACCAGTAGGGACAAGCAGCAGACGGCGAGAATTCAGCAAGAGGGCGTGGGGTAACGTTCGAAGAGGCGTGAAGAATTAACAAGGTATTCCCTACTAAATACACACGCGCATGTGAAAGTGAATTTCACAGCCTAGTGAGAAGTTGTGTCGGTAATTCTCCCGCGGCGCGCCACGGTGGCGGCGTTTTTTGGATGCAGCAACCATCCAAGAGTCACTGGATGGCTGACCAGTGCAGCATTATAATTCCAAGAGGATTTGCAAGAAGCCATGAATCCGTAACCGGAAATTCACACACTCTGGAGAAAAATAAGCTAAAAGGGCGTGTCAGCTGAGAATTTGATCGCCACGATCTGCCATAGCACTCCACTTAAACACACACGAGAAGCTCTGTAGGAGTGGAAATTCAGGATGTGTGGCCATGAACATGAGTTATATGGATAAGTCGTAGGGTTAGTTATAAGAATTCGAGCGAACGGACACACGTATATAGCTAGGCTTGAATCATCCCCTAACGCCGAGAGTAACTATTGACGGTGATGCCTCAGATAGTGACAGCCAATATTGACACTTACTTCACCTCGATCATTTGCTTTGAGATCAGTCACGAGCTGCAAGCACGATCACGGGTTATGTAGCAAAACTACATTTCAGAACGAGATGAAAACGTGGGACCAGAATTTCACAACATTTAACTTATTTAAGAACCAGTCCTGGTCACGACAACATTACGAATCTTGTATGTTGTGGTGCCTGTTGGTCCTGGACTGCCCGATGAACCCTCCATCTGGGACAGAAGATAATGAGTACATCTTGTGATCACGGGTACTTTAAATACAAACCTGGAGATTAACAATTCTGCAAGTGGGAGAATAGAATCAGCCACCCAAGTTATAAGGTTGTGACATCATAAGAGACTTACAGCCAGAGAGGCTTTCCGACAAACCCTTGACCAAATTGTGTTGCCCTCAAAGTATTATCCATATAGAAATCGAGCCTCACATCGGCATTATTGGACTCCGCCGTTAATACCGCTTTAAGTGAGTGAAATGAGAGGTCGGTAGGCCAACTGACAAGATTTGATCGAACTATTGACGAGGTGTTGAAAGTGTTGAACCAGTTGTCCCCTGTTCCCTTCCATTCTCCGATATCTGCCTCAGGGGGCCATCCGTTGACAGCCTGTGGGCGATATATAAGGATGGAGGAGCTTATAGCAGTTTAGGCGCACCGTAAGCCTATATGTGGTAAGGCATTAGTACGGTAGTGAGATACTAAGAAACACGGGCAACGAACCAAAAAGCGGGCCATGTTCCCCTCGCTGTAGGGGAACTGAATTCTCCAGAGATCGTATATCCATTTGTTTTCGTAACAGTTATCTGGGCTTTGGCATGAACGGCGCCACTATAGGTATATGTATAGGGTGTGGAAAAATGGAAAAAATGCTACACCCTTACCTGGCATAGTGAATCGCAGGATGGGGATTGGCCGAACTCGTAGGTGGGGACGGGTTAGATGTTGGTGTGGCGATGAGGCTGAGTGTATTTGAGCCGACCACAATGTTGCTATGGTCAGATGAACTTCCTTTCATTCGAGCGCCTGATCAACATATAGAGATAGGAGGGAATCTAATTAATTCTAGATGCTAGTACAACATAAATCACACGTACTTCCGTTATGATCAGATCCCCATGGATACAGATACGCCCAGTAAGTCTCGAAAGTAGAGTAAGACGAGAAAGATGTAGACGGGATGACAGTTGTGGCTGCAAGGATCGTGGGTGCAGAAACGACAACACCCAAGAAGCCTATAGCCGCGGCATTTGTTATCTTCCTAAACAATTGCGTAAATGATATTAGCTACCAAGGACTTTCGGTGGATGGGAGCATCATACGGACCTGAGAAACATGGCAAACTGTTCATCGCAAGACTAAGAAGTGGCTGGTATTTGTAGCTTTTGGAGGAGGTCACTTGAACTGTTTGATTGAGCTATCGCATTTTACCTGGAAAAATACATACCACCTCATGTCACTTTCAATGCAACTTATCACAAGACTCACCTCCAAAAGATATTTGCCATGAATAGAAGAGCATTCGTATTTTAGAGAAGTGTTGGCGGACCGCGGAGCACACGACAACCCAGTCAAAGCCTAGTATAATTTGAGAAGCTACGGTGGCCCGATCCGGTCCGACATGATGCAGAGTCTGACGTATGAAGAATCACGAGAGCACTTGTGCTAGATAGTAATGGGAGGGACGAGGAAGACCCTCGGCCCAACTCATCTCATGACGGAACACCTGAACATTGATTTTTGAACGAAGAGAAGAGAAGTTCAGCGGCGTGGTTGAAATTAGGTGATGTCGTGGCACCACTAACGTGCAGAGGATGAAGTCAACATGATGTCGGTAGGCCCATGTGGTGAAAGGGTAGTTCTGATAACAGGATATGGTCTGATCTGCTGTATATACATCTCTGTTATTTCGCAATCAAGTTCTCACTACCGAATGATTGGATATGCCGGCGTTAGAGATCAGCTGGGGAGGAATTAGAGTAGATATCTAGTATGATAGCATTAGCGCTTACCTTAGCCAAAGTACGTTGTAACGAGGGCATGGTTAAGGCTCAATTCTTCCAATTTCAGGCCTCCCAAGATCTTCTAAATTGCTACCCTCGACCGAATGAGACGATACAGGGTTGATCAGGGAGAGCTTTGGAAGTTAAGACTCCTAATATGGACTTCTGCAATGGTCAACCTCGATTTTCCCACGACCAGCCATGATGAGGAAGATATGAACGTTAGGGGAAGAATTGTGTAGTTGTAATTAGGTTGGAGGGTACATAGAACCTGAGCATTGGTGTCGCCCTAGGCGAGGTATACCCAGGTTCACGCTGGTTAATGACGAGAGTATAAACGCGTGACGTCACTACATCACGGCTGTGACCACATATTTTTTCTTGAATCCGCCACGAGTGACGGTGGAATACGGCTCACGAGGATGAGGTGTAAACCTCTTTCCTTGATTAAGAGTCGCGGATATCGGTCGCGTCTCTTCTCTTCTACTCCAGGACGAAACTTAGCGGTCGACAATAAATCGTTCTCGAAGACTCTGCTTCTTCCGAAAACCTCCTTCCCCCTATGGTCGGACCCTTCGAAGAATGAAGTGTTATTCCAGAAACAGACCTGCGAGAGCCTCTATCGTTGGCAAGTATGTATTTGACTTTTGTAAATATGTGTCTGAAGCTCAAACCTATTCGCAGTACGAGAACGCGCAAGGGCCGTTGTTCGTATTCCATGATGGGCCCCCTTACGCCAACGGAAACCTCCACATGGGTAAGATGTTTCACTTTCTCACCCATCTAACACTAACGGAAGAGATAAGGCCATGCTCTGAATAAAATTCTGAAAGACATCATCAATCGGTACCATGTATCATTAGGCCGGAAAGTACAGTGGGTAGGGTTCATTCTTCATTCACGTTTTTTCTGATGTCGTCCGACAGCTATGTACCGGGCTGGGATTGTCATGGTCTTCCGATCGAGAATAAAGCTTTGCAGGAGTTGGGGGTACGTCTCCATGTAGTTGTGATGTTCACATGTTATTGATACTCTGCAAAAGCAAGATTCACTAACTGCACCCGCTAGTGTAATAAGGACTGCAGCCGAGGCCACCGCGAAACGTGAAATCGAGTCACAGAAAGTCCAATTCCGGCATTTAGGAATCATGGCGGATTGGAGTGCCGAGTCCACATACCGTACTTTGGGTAGGTGTTGTAAACAATGTCCCATTCTTCAAACTTAATGTGTTGGTTAGACCCCAAATACGAGATTCGGCAACTTAGAATATTCCAGAGAATGGTCGAGAAAGGTAAATCTATATATCATAACCTTGGTCCCTCGACTGACATATTGCATAGGCCTTATATACCGCCATTATCGCCCCGTACATTATTCACCTTCCTCACGATCTGCATTGGCTGAGGCTGAACTTGTGTATAAAGACGACCATGTATCTCATTCCGTCTACGTATCATTTGAAATCGATCGGAAGGCGCCCATACGAGATACATTAATCCAAGAACTCATTTCATCATCAGCCTCAGCCAAACTACTTGTTTGGACAACGACTCCATGGACTCTGACGGCTAACATGGTAGGGCCACTCATGTAAAACCTTGACTGGACTCACGCATCACACTTTAGGGCATCGCAGTGCATCCTGATTTGACTTATGCCGCCTTGCGTCGTCTGGACGAAGGTAAATCAACACAGGATGTTCTTATTGTCGCCAAGGATAGAATGGAGACCCTCTCCGATATTTTAGGCTCAGTGGAAATTATAACGGAAATAAAAGGTATCCCATCCGTTTTTCATTCCAGGCTTTATTGACCTAGGGACAGGGCAGGATTTAATTGATATACAGTACACCCCACTCTTCGCATCTCTTTCTCCTACCGCACCTTCTTTCAAAATCATCGCAGCTTCCCATGTTACTGCGGAGTCAGGAACTGGCCTTGTGCACTGTGCACCTGCCCACGGCGCCGAAGACTATCTCGCATTTCGTGCTCTAGGGTTGATTTCTAATACTAAAAACATGATATGTCATGTTGATGAGGCAGGGAAATTTTCTACTAGTGTCGCAGATATCGTAGGCGATGAGGCCAGTCGTTTGATTGGACAAGATGTCCTGAGTAGTGGGTCGAAAGCAGTTGTTGACTTACTTCGAAGTGTGGGAGGGCTTGTCAAAATCCAGCGTATAAAACATCGATACCCGTATGACTGGAAAACAAACAAACCTATCATTGTTACGTGGGTTACATCTTCTATCCATCTACATTTTTGAAGGCTGATAATTGTTCAGTGCTACTTCGCAATGGTTTGCGAATTTAACCGATATCAAAGATGATGCACTGGCGGCCCTCAAGGAGACTACGTTTTTCCCACCAGCATGTAAATTCTATGGTTACGCATGGTCCTCCTATTCTAATGATAATTTGTACAGCACGTAATAGGCTAGAATCATTCGTCAGCTCTCGATCAGAGTGGTGTATCTCAAGGCAAAGAGTGTGGGGTGTCCCAATTCCTGCATTATATCATCTGACCGAAGACCGTTCGGTCCTCGACTCTCAAACCCTTGACCATATTATTTCAGTCCTAGAAACAAAGGGTACCGCGCATTGGTGGGATGGACCTGTCGAGGATTTCATTCCTCCTGCCTTATTAGAGCATGGCCGATCTGCATCGGAAACGTGGCGTAAAGGCACCGATACAATGGACGTGTGGTTTGATAGTGGGACATCATGGTCGATGTTAAGCGAAATGGGTGTCGGTAATGAGGTCGAGGGGCGGAAGTTTCATGCGGATATATGCTTGGAGGGATCGGATCAGCATCGAGGATGGTTCCAGAGTCAGCTATTAACTGCGATCGGCTCAGCCTCTACTGGGGCCGAATGTGTAAGCCCGTATGGGACATTAATGACACATGGCATGGTCCTAGATGAGGCTGGCAAGAAGATGAGCAAGTCACTCGGGAACATAATCAGCCCCTTGACTATAGTCTTGGGTGGAGAAGTTCGTTGATTTTCTCTAAGTATGTGTAATATAACTGACGGGGCGATGCGGTTGTAGGACAAAAGGAAACATCCTGCCTATGGGGCTGATGTCTTAAGGCTCTGGGTGGCAACTGTTGAGTATTGGCGAGACATGGCAATTGGTCCGACAGTATTAGCACAGGCTGCTGAATCCATGAGGAAAATACGCAACTCGGCTAGATTTATGCTAGGAAACATTGGTGACAAAGATACCAGAATCCAAATGGCACGTGTATCACAGGATGATATGGGTCTGGTATGTCTCCTCATCTAGAAGCCCTGTGGCGAAGCTTGATGCTTATCTATTCACAGGCAGAACGGTATGTAATGCATGAGTTATACAACCTGGAGCAAACTGCACTCGGTGGATATTCTTCCTACAATTTCCCAAAGGGTATGCCGATATAGATTTTCATCCCTTTCAATGATTTACACCATACAGTTATCAATGCGCTCAATAATTTCGCCAACATCACACTTTCGTCTCTTTATTTCGACATCACCAAGGATTGTCTGTATGCAAACGACATCAAGAGCCTCGAACGCAGGGCAGTCGTCACGGTTTTGGAACAGGTTTGACAGGCTATTCCGTATTTTCCACACAACCGGTTAATTGGCTCGCCAGGTTCTAACCACAATGACATCTGTTCTTGCACCCGTTCTTCCTCATTTAGCTGAAGAGATCCATGACTCGTACACTAACGATGGTTCATCTATCTTCATGACTAAGTGGGTACCACTGGTGCGCATCCCGTTGAGAGCACCCAATTATTTTTCGGCTAACCACTGCTCCCAGAGCCCAAAATGGATGGATGCACATGCTGCAGAGGACATGTCGGAACTTCTACGCGTGCGTGGAATGATTCTTTCGCTACTGGAAAAGGCCCGCAGCGAAAAGCAGGTCTAATCCCCTTCATGCACATGTCGTTGCTAACCCATGGCGTTCCGCTCCTAGACGCATAAAGAGTTCGTTAGAAGCTGAAGTCGATATTATCATCCCAGATAATGCAGACACAAGATTGGTAGAGCTCCTGCGACGTGAAGGTACTTTTGCCACCGTCCACTTTTGGGCTTATTCCATTGACGACAGTTTAGAAGCGCTATTGAAGACCTTGTTCATTGTCTCCGATGCGTATGTGACTGAGGAAGGGTCCCTGGGAACAACCTCACCTGATTGGCTCTACATTGATACCCTCCCGATCACTGGTACAATTTCCTGTTGAATTGATACGCTTGAGTTTTGCTAATTGTATTTAAGGATTCGATGAAGAACTAGCCATTCGCATCCGCCCAGCGACCCTGCAAAAATGCCCCCGCTGCTGGACCTTCACACGACCTGAAACTGATATCCTCTGTGGACGGTGTGCAGAAGTGGTCACGCTCTAATTTTGTCAT
>CEMJ01391114.1:245-12740 GCA_900068955.1 Clitocybe nebularis | reverse complement strand
CTGGTTCTCCATACACATTTTATGAACCTTTGTTGACGCAGTCGGCATTGAAACGTGGATATATCGACTGGAACTGGTGGTCTGAACCTAGGAGGCCGACGTCGTTTAGGTCCTGAGAGTCAACCTAGGAGACTTCCCTTGGATTAGAGATGGCGAAGGACAAGAAGCTAACACCACAGGAGCTGTACAGGGCCAAGAAACAAAGGGAAGAACAGGAGAAGACAGCTTATCTTCCACCAGGTTTGATCAACCATGGAAATACCTGCTTCATGAATTCTGTCCTTCAAGGGGTATGTACATTCCGTTAGTGATGGAAAGGCAGGGCTTCTGATCCCCCGTGCTCCAGCTCATAGCAACACCTCTCTTGTCTGATCTCGCACACTTTAACCCAGTGGCGCCTCCAGCTCAGCAACACTGTAGCACATCACTTTCGTCCAAGAGATCACCGCTATTGACTAATGGACACAATATGGGTGGTCAACACGAGCAGAAATGGGTAGATAATATGCCGATAGGAGACGTGTTCTTGGCTGTTATGCATAAGGCATGGGAGACTCAGTCATTTCAAAGACGGGAAAGTTTAAGTCCCAAGTGAGTGTCGTAGATCGGAATCAGTGCACGCAGCCCTTCAACATGGTAGAGCATCGGATCTGACCTGGGATTTTATAGGTCTATACTGGGCGCTCTTGGGAGAAAGTATGATCAGTATCTTGATTTTGCGCAACAGGATGCACATGAGTTCTTGCGAATCCTACTGGACGCCATGCGAATGGAAGAACTAGACGTGAGTTATCAATATTCTGAAGCGTGAAATAGGGTGGCTAATGCGTACGATGTACAGGTCATAAAGAAACGCCAACCTCCCATGCCTTCAGACAATCTCAAGAAGCGACGTCGGACGACGATAACGCCCTCAGGCATAAGCACAAGCACCCTCCCAACATCAGGTTCAGATCGTTCTATACCAGAACAAGACCAACTTATGTCTCTTCCAGACATGATATTTGGGGGGAAATTGACGAGCATCCTCGTGTGTCAGAAGTGCAAAAACGTTTCACAGACGTACGAGGACTTTAACGACATCAGTCTCAGCATAAAGGCAGAGGACTATCACGAACGAAAGCGAGACCGTTTAAAGAATCTCGCAAAACGACTGACATCATTCCCGGCGGCCACACTCGCGGTTGGCTCCGAAATCCCACGTTCATCGTCAGTCCCTCCGAGCCCACGCGAGCGCGAAGCGCAACAACTCGGAGGTCACGAAGAGCCCATTGTGGATGATCCGAGGCGGAGGAGTTTAGATATTGTGGCGGATCCTGGTCAGGAGGCTGATAGTGAACGGAGCACCACGTCCAAAGAGGATATTGTCACAATAGAAAGCGACGGGACCAACACTCATGTCAATGGAAGTGCAGTGTCAGAAGACAGACATATCGAGATTGTGGAAGCAGTCAGGGAAGGGAAGAAGGAGAAGAAGGAGAAAAAGGACGATAGTTGGGCGAAGATCGGAAGAAGGATCAGCATGACTGTGGGGATGGGGAAGGCTTCGAAAGAAAAAGATAGGACGAGCCGTTCTAGGGACAGGGCCAGTCGTGATCTTTCGCGTACTTCCGTGAACCTCGGTACCCCCAGGACAGCTGTCGATGAAGGGCGGCCTTCAATAGATGGTCCTGCATCGGTCTATTCGACTCCCAGGACAAGCACCTCTGATGCAGCGCGTCCTCCTCCCTCTATCCTTCTTTCCCGACCATCAACCCCGCCGAGCAGACCAAACGGTCATGACCCGGCTTTGAGCCCATCTATTCCTTCCGCTCCTCTCCCCCAACGCCACGGCGCAAGTTCTCCCCGTTTCCCAAATATACAACGCACCAAATCACCCAAACCTCCGAAACCATCGGCAGGAGAACTCGAGTACCTGCGACAGATTCTGTCTGACATCACACCAGTGTCATCAAACCCTTTTTCGCTCTTCAGACCTGCATACCACCATCAAAACAGCAGCCGATCTATTCATGCAGGTTCAACTTCTACGTCTGGACAACATCTATGGCTAGGCATCAACCAGTTTTCTGGCATTGAAGACTGCTTGCGGATGTTCACAGCTGTGGAAATTTTGGATGGAGAAAACATGGTAGGCTGCCGACGGTGCTGGAAGATCGCAAATGGTCTGCATCCCCCCAAAGACCAAAGTGAGGACGATTCGGATAGTGCTGACCACGATAGCGGAACCACACCCTCAATCGACATTACGAGCTCACGACATGGGTTGTCGCCGCTAGCTCCCCCACCTGTGATACACCTGCCAACATCCGTGTCGACACCTACTGTAGCCTTCTACAAACACCCAAATAACATCGATAACCGATCTGTGTCCTCCCTTCCAGGCGACGTTGTCTTGGAGCCAGAACTCCCGAAGCCACCCCGACCCTTGCCCCTACCGCCCATGAAGAGCTACAACAGCACGCCAACCCCAGGCGGTCTGCCCATCCCATACATTTCCACCACAGAGCCCGACAGCCCGATCCCTGCCTCTACTTTCAAATCCCCCCACAACCGAAGTTCCCTACCGACCCAGAGTGCTCGACCGCCCACAGTACCCGAACCCCGCCGCGCGAACAGTGTGCCTCTAGCACAGCCCGTCCCGCGCCTCGGACAGGTGCTGTCACACATCCCCGCCCCAGCTACGATAACCGCGGCCACTGCGGTACCAGCACCACCCACCCCCAACTTCTCCAAGGACTCGCTCCCCATCCCCGCCACACGGCGCCATCAACTACGGTCCGAGATAGACAGTAGCGCTGACGAGAGCTCGGGCGCGGAGAGCGAAGCCTCCGTCGCCACCTCCGCGCAGTCCTTCACCTCATCGTCCACCTCTATCGGTGGTGGTGGCGGGGGTGCGAATGCGCGCCCCTCCTTCGTTCCTTCACCTCTCCACCCCCACGACCACGAACAACACGTGGCCAGCGGCAGCAGCAGCAACAGCAGCGGTAATGCCGTTACCCGAAAGCCCTCGCGCCCGAAGCCCGTGATCATGCGGCCCGCGTACAAGCGCTACCTGATTGCAGCACCGCCGCCGGTGCTCGTGATACACCTGAAGCGCTTCCAGCAGACATCCAAGACGGCGATGCTGTCGTTCTCGCACGGGTTCCGGAAGCTGGATGATTATGTATCGTTCCCGGAGCTGTTGGACCTGACGCCGTACCTCGCGCCGCGGAAGGAGGATTTTGGGCTGGGGAAACGAAAGGTGGGCGCGGGGAAGGAGAAGGGCGGGGTGGATGGGGAGAAGGGTGGGAAGGGAAAGGAGAAGGAGAAGTGTGTGTATCGGCTGTATGCCGTTGTAGTGCATATTGGGAATATGGTAAGAGTGATTTAATTCCCCCTCCCTCCTTGTGGGTAACATGCTGACGTGCAACCAACAGCTCGGGGGACACTATATTGCATATACAGCGCTTCCTAGCGCCTCCCGTCGGATCCCTTCGTCTGCTTCCCTGCGCACACCAACGATGTCAGCAATGGGCGCACCGGCGGCGGCGCCACCTGGAGAGGAGGGCGGTGGAAGCGGGGCTGGTGGGGAACAAGGCAGACCGACGGAGACATGCGCCAAGCGGGAGGAGCGGCAGTGGGCGTACATCAGCGACACGATCGTGCGGCTGACGACGCTGGAGGAGGTCATGAAGGCCAAGGCGTACATGTGCATGTACGAGCGGGTGTGAAGACGACGTCAACGTCGTGAGCCGTTACGTGTTACGAGGCATTTTTTTTGGTCATGGATATTCCATGAAAGACGGTAGCAGCTTCGCAGACGACGACGGGCGGGAGCTATCTAGATGTACTTTACTTTATTCACATTGATATGGATCGTTGGGAAAGAATTGTAATCCGTCTAATTTTCTTGCTGCATTCTTACGTGTCGGTCGGTTAGGTCCTATTCAAGCCTACATGCATCGGGATGCTATATAACCATTGATTGTAATTTGTATTCTTCAAGTTACTACTACTATATGTATACATACTATGTAAATGAACTACTTTCTGCATTCTCCCGCCAAAAAACCACGACGACAAAACGAAAAAATAAAAAAAAGAACTCCCGCAGTCTACAACTCGACTTCATCCCCGAATGGATCCCACACCTCCCCAGACCCCATGACCGGGGGGACAAACGTACTGGCCGGCCTGTGCGCGTTGTCACGTCTCTTCCGTGTCCAGTGGCACTGTCCACCCTTCCACATTTTCCCATGTTTATCCCGCGCCTCTACCTGCACCTCCTCTTCCTCTTTATCCTCCTCCTCCAACACCTCCTCCTCTTGAACTGCTTCCAGCAACTCATCCACCTCCCCTTCAGCATCCGCATCCCCCTCTTCCTCCCTTTCATCCCGCGCACACATCCACTTCCCGCGCTTAGCCCGCTCCATATGGCGTACGATACGGTCCAGCCGGCGGCGCTGCCACGGCTCGTGGGCGGGCGCCGGGGTCGGGGTGTAGATGTACGGGTGCGGGTGGTATGGGTGTATGCGCCCCTGGGCGGGGGCGGAGGCGGGGGAGCGGGCGCCGAACGGGGTGGAGGCGGGCTTGCGGCCGAGAGATCGCAGCCGCGCGAGGGAGGTGTTGAAGCTGCTGGAGCTGGCCATGGGGGCAGGGGATGAGGAGTGGCGGAGTGAGAAGGGGCTCGAGTTTGTCCGTGGTGTTGGGGGGAGAGGGGAGGAGGACGAGAGGGGGTGGGCGTAGGGGCTGATGAGGCCTGGTGTTGATCCGAGCGCTTCGTCGTCCTGTTCATTATCACTATCCGAGGAGTCGTGCGCTCGGTCAAACTTCTCCATCCGTTCGCGCGTATGCACAAACTTGAGGTACGTAGCAAACGCGTCGGGGGCGTTGTACTTGTCGGTGGGTAGCATGATGGTGGGGTCGTCCGTGGTATCTTCTTCCTGTTCCTCGTCCTCGTCGTCTGATTCGTATTTAGGGGACTGTTCCTTTCCGTCGGCGAAAAACGACGGGTCGTCAGAGGCATCTCCAAAGTCTATCCCTTCCCCGGCAACATCTTCCCCGTCTGCATCCTCGGCAGCGTCGGGCACGCGACTCTCGGGGCTCCTCGAACGCAAGGGACTGCTGGGCACAGTCAGATCGCTCGCCGGGACCGAGAACAAAGGCCTTGGAAGGGGCGGAGGCGGGGCGGGTGGGAGGATGCGGACGCGGCCGCGGCCATTGAAGACGAAAGGGATGTTGGAGACACCCTTCCGGCGCGGGAGAGGCCCGGTGTTGATGGTTATATGGACCGCGGTGGTAGAGTCATGTTGCTGTTGTGTAAAGAGGGTTAGATTACGCAATAGTTTTACAAAGTGAGAACGCACGTAGATAATGCCACGCGAAGGGTCGCCGCCGCGGAGCCAGACATGGGCGAGGGTGTAGACATCTTCTTCCGCCCATTTCCACCCCTCCTTTTCGTCGCTGTCCGAGTCATTGTTGTCGTCTGGAGGAGAGGCGGCGGCAGTGAATGCGTCGTCATCGTCGTCGCGGGACCTGCAAGGATCTTGGACTGCAGATAGTTTTACAATAGTTGCACCCGACTTGATGTGGCCGGGCTTGTAGGTGGGACTGTACATGTCGATATTTTCCTTGACCTCGAAGAGGTGGCGGCGGTGTGCGACGGTGGCATAGCCAGCACCGTAGAGGAACGCAATAAGGGAGCGGAGGTGAAGGAAAGTATAGGAGAGAGGGACCTGGACGGTACGGTATACGCCGCCAAGGCGAGGAGAGATAGAGGAGCGAATGAGCTGGAAACGGAGGGGAAGGTGTTTTGAGAAAGAGGTGGGAGGCGGGAGAGAATGGGTGAGAGCATAACGACTTTTCCCACCAAAGGGATTGGAAGGGGAGTCGAAGGGGCGGGGCGGGTAGAGCTGGCGTCGTTTCTTGGGGGGCTCGTTGTCGCTGATGCCGAGGACGAAGGGGGACGGCGACGAGCAGACACTTAGCTTCCGTTTGACTCCCATCTCACACAACTACCAACAACTCGCTCCCATTTTTTATATCTCAACTGTCACTGTCACCCTCCGTGACCGATCGCGTTTCTTCTCACGCTCTACAGATCCGGTCCAGGTGGTATATAGAAAATTGGAGCCGGGCGGGGCTTGTTTGACATGTAAAGCAGGCTCGCAACCCCTCTGGGCTACGTCAATCAAACTTATTCACTTGATCCCCGGGAAAAGTGTGGCCACGGTTTGAGCAGCGGAGCACAACCAAACCATCAATATGTAGAATGATGACCGGCAGTACAAATCGCCATCAACCCGAGCGTTTAGTCTAGGTTCAGTCAATCAAGTAGGCTTAGCCAGAGGAGATTTCGTCGGCATTGTCTAGCAATGTACTCGTAACAAGTTTCCTCTGTTGAGAAATGTTTTATGGTGTACTTGGTAATTACTAGATGGTCATTATATGCGGTTGAATTAATTCCTGGAATCCCAACAACAATAGTAGTTAGATACGAAGTTTAAGTGGTTGTTACGACTGGTGTACCGAGTTACAATAACAGCAGTGGCAGCATGAATCTTGTGAATTGTGGTTACAGGAATCGATGGCCCCGCCCTCACTCCGTGTTCGTTTGTGCTGTGAAGTGGGGTTGAGCCACATTTGTGCTGAAATCTGTAAGCTACGTTATGGTACCCCAGGTTGGAACAGCAGATGTCCATTTCCGAACTTATGAGCAGTGAAGTCTGACTTGTTGTATGTCCCTCTCTCTTGAAGCGTAGGACCACGGGTTGCGAAAGCAATGTCCGGGTGCGCTTTAGTTGATCTGAGTTGAAATATTGGCTGTGCCCATAATCCTGTATTCAAAGCTCAGGATGTTCAAAGTTTGCGAGATGGGCCCAATGACAACATAATATACATATAAAGAAAGGGCGCACTTTGTTGATCTACTTTCTGTTGGGCGGCTATCACAAGCTCCCTAGACGTTTACACAGCTCAAAGTTGGAAATGCTGTCGTCAGCTCTCTCACCTCTGCTATATACGACACAAAGCAATTAGATAGCACATATCTTGACTAGCGGCTCTCACTACACAACAATCTTGGGACTTTGTGAGACTCTCGGCGTTTCCTTAGGCGTCGGCAAGGGATGTCTTGAAGCATCACTCTTGGCTGCCATCCGTGAAACCATCCTGATCTGCCTGTTCGCCTCTACCACCGCCTTCTGCTTCTTCATCAAAAGTATCGCCTTGACCGTCTTCACATCCCTCCTCACCTTCCCCATCCGTGTTCTCTGCCGCCTTCTGCTTAGGTGCGACCAGTCCTCCCCAACACCAACCTCAGCTCCGAAAACCTTACGGGGGGGCCTAGGAGGGGCGGGTGCGCGTGGCCGCATTTTCTGTTCCACTGCTTTCCATACCCACACGGTCACAGGCGCGGGTGGGGCTGCGGCGGTGGCGTTTGGTGCCTCTTGTTTGCCCTTTCGTTTTCCTCCGCTGGGGCGCTGGGTGGGTGCGGGGTTGAACGGGATCCGCGTGGTCCGCACTATTTGCAGCTCCTTCTGACCCTCCATAACTGGAAGGATGGATTTCTTCAGGAACCTATCGGTGAGGAAGTTTCAGCATCACGGTATGTCGGAGCGGCGGGTTATGCGCACCTTATGGACTTTATTGGATGGTCAGGACGTGGTGGGGCAGGCTCGGGGCTACGCTGGCTCCCAGTTTTGCCATGAGTTGGTGAGCGGAGGACTATTGGCTCGTATTTGTAGCTCGCAGGGGGCGCCTCCTTAAGGGCGAGTTTGAACAGTTCAGCAGTGGTGAATCCGGTGGGATGCGGGTTCGTCGCGACGACCTTCCGGACTATTTTGAGGCCCTCCTGCAAAGCGACTTTGTTCTGGGCGCTGATGCGCGCAAGGGCATTCATCGGGTAATAGGTGCCAGTGAACAAGCGTCACTGCAGCTGACGCAGAGGTGATAATGGCAAAAAAACAATGGTTGTTTGGTGAAGGCACCGGGTGCAAACAAGGAATGTGACATACGTCTTTGCAAGTCACAACCACCTTGAACATTAACCAACTCCCTCAACATGGGTCCTCCTCGTCGCACCCCCTCAAAGGCAATAATATCGACCCCACAAACGTCCCCGAATGACTCCTCTGAACCGCCACAATCACCTATCGCCGAACGACATCGCTCCCAAACGTCTGCGCCACCCGGGCAGACTGACCAGCCCAAGCTTGGCATGTCACCAGCCTCCAGATACAAGCATAACTTAAAGGTCCTACGAAGGCGGGATCCTTCAATAGTCTCTATTTTTGACCAGTTCAGTCATGTCTGTCTTTATCACCACAATGGGAAGAAATGGGAAAAACAAGGGTACGAAGGAAGCATGTTCCTATACGAACGGTAAGTTGCAATGCCACACAAACATGTGGCCTACGACAACTCACCTGTTTAGGGAATCTTATCCTCCCTACGGATTCTACATCCTCAACCGCATGGGTATGGATGATCACATTCAACGTATTTACCCCGAAGACGGCATCGGTGCTCACGGCAGCTATCTCATAATCCGGTCATATCCCGAGTACACCAGTCGAAGGCTAGCCGTCGCTAGGTCGTCGTCCCCACATGAAATACCGCATAAATTCTCAGATGTATACGCGATTCCCAATATCGAGACATTGCCCAATGAAGCAAAAGGCGAGGCCGTTACAATCGGGCTCTGGATGTTTGCAACGGACGCAAGGGAGCCAATGATTGATGTTCTTATGCGGTGCGCCCATATTCAATTTTGTGTCGACGACTAGTCCCTGACTTTGACTAAACGACGTAGCCTGCACTCATACATCAAGAAAAACATTCCCTACCCAGACGAGTTTAGATATGGTCCAGAGAGGCCACCACCCCCCAATCCGCATCTTCGCACTACAACAGCACCATCTGCCTCGCCACAGTGTGACTTATCCAAATTTAGATCTTCCATGTCCCACTCTAACACAACTTACAACAGCGGACGGCAGAGAAGCACCCCTTTCAACCGTGCCTTCTTCCTCCCAAACAACTCGCTCCCAAGGTCAATTCGCAGCTCACCACCCTTCACAGGTTTATTCAAATGGAGGAACTTCCGAACTCGACAAACTGTTTGCTAGAATAGAGCCTACCCCCGTTCTTTCGGCCGCTGTGGCCTCATCGTCCACCCCAATGTCAAATATGACCTCGAAAATGACCGTCGAATCCCTTTTTGCAGCATTGGGTGGTGGGGAAATGATGGAACCTGAACATGACACCCCCCAAGGCGGATTTCGCCCCGCAAGCACGTCTAGCACTGGTCTAAGCCTGCTAGACTCCATATTTGCTTCCGCGAGCAATAATGCTATAAACGTGGGAACCCCGCATACGGATCGCTTACAACCATCTACAGCCCAATCTACCACCGGCCAACAATCTCTAACGATCTATTCCCCAGCCCCTTTCACCAAAATCCTTCCGCAGATACTCAATCAAGATGTGATATCTAATCTCCTGGGGCTACCCCCCTCCCGCACGGCCTCCGCGGCATCAACAGCCTATAGCACCGGGGCACATTCACACCCTAGCTCGCGTGAAGGCGATAACGAGGACGAAGGCGATGTGTATGGGGGAAGGCGGCTGGGAGGTGGCTCGGATGGTTATTCGGAATCCAGTACGGTTTTAGATCCGGAAGCTGAGTACGACGAGGAGTTGCAAGCCGCGGGGGCCAGTGCCGGGCGACCGCTTCTTGCTGATCTCGGACAGCAGGTGACCAATAATGGGTATCTGGGAGCAGGTGATCAGGGAAGGGTACATGGTGATGTCACCCCTCGAGCTCCCATCAACGGATTCATCACTCCCCCTTTTTCTCGGCCTAATGGGCACCGTTTTCATAGCGCGTCGGGTGTGCAAACGATGGGGACAATCGAACCATCGTTGTCGACATCCACGATTATTGCACCCCGGGATCAGGAAAACAGCTGGTTACCAAACGATCAGCCTCTCTCTAGGCGTCGGCTCGTCCCCTTTGAAGACGATTCCGCGCTCTGGCCATACCCCCGAGTCTCGGCGAATGAGTCGACGGGGGACGCAGACGGTGACGAAATCATAGAGCTTGATTTTGAAGACACCAGCGCGTTGAGCGATCCCAACGCATTCAAGAAGGCACTGCAGAACAAGCACGTCAGAAGTGCGAGTGGGAATAGCGGTGGTGAGGGGATCAAGGAGAAGGGGAAAGGGCGGAAGAAGGGGAAGAAGGAGAGGGCGGCGGAGCAGGTCAGGTTACGGGAGGAGATTGAGAAAAGCTGGGATGTCCCGAGTTCATCGGCGCAGGTGTATGGTGACCTTGATGGTCCTGCGTCTCCGTCACCTTGTCCCTCTCCTGAAATCATACCCCCCTCACCCAGACAGCCGTCTTCTGTGTCGGTGCCGGCAGCTTCGATGAATGGTGTTGCGCACAAGATGAGCCAGGTGAAGGGAAAAGAAGCTCCCCTTGATCCTGATGTGGCGAGAGAGAGTATTGTGGCAGCTATATCCTCACAAGCTCGTCCTACAATACAGATGGAGAGGAACGAGTTTGTGAGAGAGGTCTTGACCCTGATTCACGTGCGTGTTGATCTTTTTACCCGAGTATCACCATTTTTGACAAATGCCCATATTACAGACTGACAAGACCTTTGTGGATAAGCTGTGGCAGGAATATGTGGGAAGGTTGGCTTGAGGGGGTTGCGTCGGCTGTGTTCACCATCTTTTTACTGGATCTACTACCAAAACTGCCACAACGCAAAAGGTTGTATCACGCTCCTTGTCTATCTTTTTTTTGTTTCTTTTCTGAACCCTCCCCCACGTCGCGCAAGACTCCACGCTTTGTTATACATATCTCCACTCATCTATACATCCACCAACGCTGTATCACTAAGTATTTAACCTATAGTATTATCACACTTTGTTATGCCCTAGTCCTACAAGTCCGAAATGTGAAATGGGGGTTCTTGCTGGGAAGCCTAATGGGCCGTGAACTATGTGCTAGGAAGCAGCGCCCACGCCAGATATGGTAGTAGGATAAGGACGCTGTGCTAGGTTGCTTCGTCGGAACATGGGTTACTGCGTGCGCCGTGCAGAGCATGCACGATATAAGATGTCAAGTGCACGGAAAGGCAGCGGCCGTTTTACCCATTACTGGTCTAGTTGTAAAGTGCTGAGAACACTGGCTAGCCTCTCTTTTCGCAAGGGTATCCATAACATCTCTCCGCCGCCTGATGTTGCCTGAGCGGAGACAACCAGGCTATGGTCCCGGAACTCCCCTAGCAGTGACCTCAAGGCCGTGTCGTTGGTTGCAATGAAATTATCTCGGGCAGTCGTAAAGAGAATGTCATATCCAATTGCATACTGCTGCAAGTCGTTGGACGCAGTAGGCCCGGCTTCTTCGATGCTCTCCAGCTGCTTTGCGCCCATAAGCACGAATAGTTTTTGCGCCTTTTGAGTCACGGATGCCAATATGTGCAATGCGGCTGTCTCTGTCATAGCGGTGGCGTTTTGCGCCGATACGTCGGTTTTCTTGCGGACCCCACCTCCGTGCGCGCCAGATATCGAAGATCGGTCCGCGTATGCGAGTTCAAAGTCGTACGGGGCGAGGGTGGTAAGGTCGTGCCACAGCCATGAAAACCCGCGAGGAGAAACTGTGGATGACGCCGGTCCCTCTGGCTTGCGAGCCATGGTTTCTGATGTTGACCACAAGAGTGGGGCATTGATATGGTCGATAGAGGCTATGATGTGGATGTGGGGGCTCAAGGCGAGTAAAGACAGGGATGCTTTGGCTTTGGCAGATCGAAATGGAGACGCGTCGATGTTGTGGATGATGATATAGAGGTGGCTATCCTGGCTGGGTTGTGCAAAGAAGTTGCAGATGCGTCTTGTCTGATTATCTGCCGAACTGGATGGCATCTCTAGGGATGATATCCCCGGGACGTTCTCGATGGAGTTGAGCATATCTTTCAAAGAAAAATCGGGCTGGAAGCCATTTGCGACCACAACGTGCCCGGCTTTTGAACAGAAATCCGTCGCAAACTGGTTCAAGACGCGCCTTTTAGACCCATATCCATAGAGCAGGAGATTGAAGCCCTCCACCAACTCCCGCATGAAGCGTGAAAAAAGATGGTTTCGCGTAGATTCGGAGAGCAAACTTGGTTTTATTGGTTTTAATCTAGGTCCTACCGATGCCGATGCCATTGCTTCTGAGTACTCATCAGCCGTCAGCGGTTCCACGAGTGAAGAAAAAATGTTGGCGGAGGTCTGTGATCGCGACGAAGCATTGGTAAAATATGCATCGAATCCCGTTCGAACGATTATATGGTTAGGTTGGGCTTCAATTCCGCCATCGAATTTGCGTTTCCGGTGAGTAGGGTTGACCTCGTTGTGATCACCCAGGTCCGATTCGTCGGAAGACTCGCCATGGTCTTCGTCGATATCGCTGGTATCATTTATATCTCTCATAGTGGGGATGGGCAACTCCCGATATGTGTGACA
>CEMJ01391111.1:0-11239 GCA_900068955.1 Clitocybe nebularis | reverse complement strand
AGTGTTGGAGTTTCACGATCACGTGGGTGTCCTACCAGTTAAGGACAGCTCGGTCTCTCCAAGGGAATGGTTACAACAAGTGTCGTTCATTTCCGAGGTACACGTTGTATATAGAACCTGCTTGGCGCTTGCAAATATCCTCGGGGTTCCGTCCATTTCGCTTTATCACTATAGTTTAAGATTTGAGAAAATATTGAGAAATGCTAGTCGCGACGTCGGAAGACAACTACAGAGTGTTCTACGAGACAAAGGTGGGTTCTAGAATGTGTAGATAGCAGAAGTTATTTGACTGTTGACCTCCAAATTTCAAAACACAGTTCTGCTATCAAGTTGACGATTTATAGTTTCATCCTATCTCCTCTTGTACGGTGCTTCACATTGGTTAATACGCGGCTCACCCTGGGGCATTTATAGATGTGAAGCGATGGCCCTTATCCCCAAGTAGAGGTGACGAGGTGGCTGAAAGTTCAAAGCGTAGAACGGGTAATTTTTGTCGGATCGTAAATCGGATCACCTCCTGATCATCTCAATAAATTCACCCAGAAGAGATGAGGAAGCCTCGCAGGAATAATTCTTGAACAGAATTCATTTATTTTATCTTACATAAAGGCGAGCAGAGTCAATACATGCATCTTAGGTGCGCGCACCTCTATCCACTACCCACCACGGGCCTGCCGTCTATAAATTGTGTGCCGCGATGTGCCTCATGATCATCAAAGAAGCAAGCATTTCTGGCGCAGGAAAAGGTTAGAACAGGCACACTTTCTAAAGGAGTTACAGACGTTACACGTACCGGATGCCAAGTGCCCAAATTCTTGTTCAACAGCGAGTACACATCCGGAGGAGTTGGCATATTCTGGTTCGCCTGGAGTCTTGAGGGTGTAGTACGCAGCAAGGCATCCACCAATATTTATGCACTACAGCTTGTCGTTCAAGGTTTATAGCCTTTAGAACATTGTCAATGCTCACCGTCCATTCTTGGCCGTCCTTGATGCGCCAACCCCATTGATACTCCTGGCCATCAGATGCAATAAATTTGCGTACTTGAGAGCTGGAACGAGGGGTGTGAGCGCTGAGGGGGGGGAATTTATAAGAGGGACAATCTATACCTCCCCGTGGGGGAAATCCTGGCCAAGTAGTTGGTCATTTCAACAGAGGGATTAGTCCCGACACTGATTGTACCGAGGTCGTTATTGGGTCCAAAGTCAAGGATCAGGAGTGGCTTCGAGGGACCACGTGTTAAATCGTATATCATATACGCAGTGTGGGTTGAATCTGTTGCAATACGGCGGTACGCAAGTCGTATTCGATCATAGAGGTCAACAAACTCGGACCCAGTAAGGCCACCTTTTTTGTCCTCCAAAAAATATGCCATGGGGTAGTGAGTTGCCATTGGAATTGTACAGTAGGGCCGGTGCAAGGAAATAGTGGGCGTTGCGTTGAATTGAGCACAGATTGGGGATTGACTACGTCGAGACTTTCGATACTCCAAGGACACATACTTATATGCCGAAAGAATAACCAACGAGTTGGAACGGTGACGAGCGTCTACCATTGGACGTCGTACATGCGTACCAAATTTGAATTACGCGAATATGACTAGCTGACGTGTTGACATGGGAAACTGCTATAGAGTTCTGGGACTCGGAGAGGTGCGTTGACACGAAGCACCATCTATGAGTCTAATGTCTTGCCGGTGTGGACCTGGCAGGTGATGGTCATCGAGATGGGATGGGACAAGCTGTAATATTGATAAGTATGATAAGATGAACAGGTTAGAACAAGGGGGGGGAGGGAAAGAAGGGAAGACTAGTTACAGTATACGGCGCCCCAGATTTCACAACAAATTTTAAGGAAATTAGTGCCGGGAGCCACGGGTTACGTTATGTGGAGAGAAACTTGCATGCTGATTTTGTTGATGCATGCCGGCGTAGAAAATAACGGAAGGTCCCAGATATAGTAAGCGCCACGGAGCGTATGGATTGTTAGCGCTACGTTCGCATGTATGGCGCACCGGCGGACGCCACAGTGACATCGTGTGGGACCGGGGCTGCCGCGTGGGACGTACGAAATTCATGTGTCGTTGAAGGCGCCCGTACAAAGAACCATTCGAATTGTTGAAGCCAGTCACAACGCCAGCAAAGACACAGGTATCAATGGAGGTGGTGGGTGACATGGAAAATGATCGAGGTAATTGAACTGTGGCAGTTCTCTTCTCACGACCAACATTGTTTCGTGCTTGACCTAGATCAAGAGCAATTTCATCGTAAAAGAGCAGGGGGATGACACGCCTGCCACCTCCACAGATGAAGTCTGTTGTGACATCTTAATGGTTCATCGAGTCAGTATGTGTACCGGCGAACCAGACTCACCTGTACGGAGTGCACCGTTCTTTGTGTCAGCATCTGCATATAGAGGGTTAAAAAAATTGGTACCGAATAGAACAAGAGAAATTCTATTCAAGGGAGAGCTATAGGCACATACACCCCATCCCAGTGCCAAAATCGTAAAAAGGTTCTGAATTTCTCATGCAGGCGCTGGGAATATTTTTTGACCGTTGAATAGCTTGAGTTTGTATCGGGTAACTGTATCCAGAGCGCCCAGCCAACATACGCCGCCGTCGCTCGAACATAGTAGGTAGAACCTTGTCACCGTTATCAATCAAGTTAGAGTCATCATGTGATCAGAGTTTCAAAGTCCTCCATTTGATAACTTATTGGATCTTTCTCATTTCTTGATGATTTTATTTGAGTCGCTTGTACTCCATACATGCTTCGTCAAATATTATTCCAAGACTGAGTCACCAAGGTATACATACTATCGATATGTATGGTGGGAAAGAAGACGTCATTTGCAACCGGGGAGCCTACCTATTTTTAGTATCCATTAACCCCTGTGTATAGGCGCGCAACTCATTGATTCTTCCCCAAAGCGCTCCAATTCTCGGAATCCCATTTGATCAATACGCAGATTGATTATTGCCGGGGGTTCTGTTCGCGGACTTTTGTTTCAGAGGCCGTATTTTGACACCGCCCCGTTCTTTTCTTAGATCGCGCGGGTAAACTTCTCGTTTCTGGAGAATTATAATACCCACTCTATCCAGTTAGTCAACATTTGGCGTCTCACTTCATAGTCAGATGTCTTGTATGGTCATGTTATCTCAACCTGTGGGTAATGGTGGACAGTTATCGATTAAATCCGGGACCCGTGGGTGAGACGCAGTAGGACCCCTGAAAGCTACCTGCGATGCTTGGTTTTTTTAAGCCCGATTTTCACAAATTTTATCCGCACCCTTTTGGGTGATTTTTATCCGCACTTTGCCTCAGGCCTTAAATTTGCCCAGATTTTATCCGCACCAGTACTGAGGCATACTCTGACGGAGCAATGTACAACTCTGACGCAGTAGGCATCTATGCGACGATCAGGCACCGCTCTAACTATGGTTATTTACTCTTCCGGGGGCTTGACGGCTCGGCCCATATCTCCCCGATATCTATTATTGCGCTTCAATCTTCTTGAGCGATCTATAATCACTTGCAGCGTGGTGCTGTCACCATACGTCAATGGGCTGAACTTCTCAAAATATAGACCTTTGTCCCAATGCCATTAACCCTTCGAGGCTCTCATCACCATATGTATAACTCTCTTCAATTCTTTTTGCCATTCTAACAATTCTTCCTATTACCCCAATGGTGTTCGTAAGACATGCGGAATGCCACCTCTGAACCCTAAACTATTTTCTGAAATTAAATCTGAGAAGAGATCAACAGTTAACACTACAAGTCTTATACGGAAAATCTTTTTTCGTTAGTATATTAAAAGAAGGCATAATATGTTGTCCCCACGCCAACCTCGGTTCATTGTTCCAGGAATCTTTTGGTACGTCCGATCCAGGGTATATTGATATCTTTACGGGAAACTGAATGCTTATTCTTTCAAACCCAAACAAACATGATTTCTTCGCCCCTGGCCTTGCGTTCTCGCGGCCTTTCCCCTCTCCTTCGACCCATCTTGTCTTCGTGGAAATCGGTCCAAAGTATCCCCATGAACAAGGGGCTCCGGTTTTGTCCCAAGCCTAACTTAATCAGCCCGTTTCTTCGGTGTGTCTTTCATATCTCCGTTTATCCGGTACGAATGTGTAGTTTCATATGTAAAGCATCATCGGGGATTATCTCCTCCAGCAGATATTCGCATTCTTATGAGAATACATCCCCATTAAGCAAATATAGAACGAGGTGGATATGATCGACGCCGAAGCGCTGGCGTCTTATATGCGCGTACTATGCTGTTATCATTCTGTCTACACAGAAGTTGATACATGTCAGGGAATGGCCATGATGTTGGACACCTATTCTCTTATCACATTGTAACGGCTGTTTGATAAGGGGGGTGATACAACATTCGACAAATATGCCAGAAATCAGGTGACAAAAAGAAATTGTTCAATCACGCATATTCCCTCCCCTTCCCACCTCCAAACTGCAAACCTTCCAACGTGAAATCTACTATGTCCTTCCCAAACTTCTGTCTTATAAAATCGACCATCATGTCAATCCCGCACCCTGCCGCCCCCGCCGTCCAGAATTTTCCGTCCACCACCCACCTCTCTTCTTTCCACTCAACTTCTGGGTGAGTCTCTTTTGCATACCACAAGAACTCCTTGTTTGTCGTTGCTTTCTTCCCCTCCAGGACGCCTGCGTCGGCAAGCCACACCCCACCCGTACATACGCTCATGATCACACCTGTCTTCTCTACGGCTTCCTTCAAGAACTTGTCCGCCGCGGCGGGACGATGTGTTGGGAGTGGACCGCCAACAAGGAGGATATCTAGGTCTCGTGGGCAGGTGTCGTAGGTGGTGTTTGGTACAAACGCAAGTGAAGGCGTCATGTGGCTAACCTCCAAAGTGGTAGCGATGTAATAGAAAGTCATGTCGACGGATTGGGCAACGACGTTAGGTGGGATGCGAAACATGGCAGCACTGGTGATGTACTCTTTAGAGAGGGATCCTAGAATATCCATGCCAACTATATCGGACATCTGGACAGATTCAAGCATAATGCCAACTTTAAGTGGTTGAGATGCCATCGCAGTAATGCCCAGGGATGGTGAAGGTGCTAGATATTTGTGTAAGATGTGATTTTGTACGGTGTGGTGGGTACTGGTGAGATATAAGCCCCTTTTATATAAACAGGTTGACTGAATTTCAATGTTTATATCATTGTACTTACCTCAGCATTGAGTTACGCAAGCTTATTCACTGCGCAGCACCTGGAAACCCTGGCGAGGATGACTGCGCTTCTATCCTGACCCGTGTGCACCCTGCGAGCTATGAATATTCAGATCCCCATGGGCTAGCGAACCGACGGAAGCCTTCACCGCACCTACTCTATAAAACCCACCCAAAATTGATATTTAGTGATATTTTGTAGGGATACTCAAGCAATTGGACCAAGGTTTCCAGGAGCGTTATGTCGATCCGCAGTGGGTTTAACATATCATCTGGTCTAGGTACCCACCTTCCGCAGTAAGGTCCCCATCAGGTTCGAATAGAGGTCGCTAGCCTACCATCTTGGGAATGACTTCTTTCACCTGCCGCCATACATTCGACCCCAAGCAATCAGTTGTTGCAACGTGTGCGTCTTCACCGGATCCATTTCGATAGCAATTCATCAGGAGAGTGAAACTTGATCGGAGAATTAGTTGATATGGGGCGTTAAAGGCCGCGATGCACGAAGCCCACAACACATGCTGGAACCCACGAAACTCCTCTAGCACAAGTAATCACACCCAATTCAGAGCGTGCCAGGGAGCTCCGACTCGCGGTTCGCATTGTGATCTATTCGGTTTTTTTGATTGTTAGTATCCATAGCGTCTGTGTCTGTTTCGAGATAAATGTATGACCCCGCAAGTGATATATGATGCGAAAGGGGTTGCACAAAATAAACCAAAATAACTACACGTTATCTGATGAGCTCACACGACGGCGGTGCAGAACCGGAGAGTGATACCTTATGCTTTCGACCCGACCCGTCACTGCTGATCTATCTTATCACCACGCCTATCACTCCTTAATCCATTTAACATAAATACCATACAGAGCTCCCAAAAATTGAACTAAACATCTTTCCCATAGAGTCTCGTCCGCGAGATTCGTTCACTGATGAGACGGATGGGCAACACCAACCTGCACAACATAACCCCGGGATCTTCGGTGAGTTTGTTTGCCGGGCCAGTAAAGATCGAGTACGTTGTAGTAGAGAATCGACTCAATAAAAAAGTAGGTTCATCCACCTCCGACCCAGAGAAATAAAAACTCCCGAGAGCCCGGTTCCGGTGCTTGCATCTTTTGCGGACATCGCTGGTCATGATTAAATGCCAATCACAGACAGCATTCGATTTCATTTAAAAATACCTTTCTGCTCCCCCTCCATCATTCCCAGCCCCTCTTTTCTCCCTTACGGAGCATAGCTCGTAGCACTGGAGTATGTGGGGACTGTTGTCGAACACTACCGGGTGGGGGAAAATCAGCATTGTTGGGGTTGAAGTGCCATATACTTACCATATACCTCCCGTAGCTGGTATAAATGGAGACTCTTACCGAGCTTTGACCCTACATCTTTCTCTCGCTGACATAAGTCATCGGGCGGGAAGGAATTTCAGATTCGTTCGTTGTGGATAACTGCAACTTGATAGGCAGGTCAATTGTATAGTATCGGAGGGGTTGAAACGACGAGAAGCGAGGGAAGAAGACCCATCATATCTATCCCTTGCCATATGTTCAGGCAGCCCTCTGCCTATTGCAGTAAGCTGCCATCGTTCAATTCGAGGTGGCTATTTCCTAACTAATTGTAGGCGCCTTAATGCCGCTCTCTGCATCTCTACGCCATCGGCCTCTGATCCGTCCTATCTTGTCTCCGCCTGCGTTTCCACCCTCACCCCTTCCCTTTGGGTTCCTTCCACTTTTCCTTGCCATTTAAACAGGCTACAGGTAGCACGGCGGTCCAATCACAGACCCTAGGGCACAATGGCCCACTCGAGGAGTAGAACTGCGACTCCTGTCTAGGAGCAACACATAGTATTCATCAGGTTCAATACCAGAAAATTTCAGACATTTATCTCATATTTTTATTTTTATATTTTATTTTTGATCAAATATTGTGCTCGAGGAGCATAGCTCCTATGGTACACATTACAGCCGGTAGGTACTCTAGTAGTTATGTAGTTTATTGGCTTCGTAATAAAGAAAGGAAGGGAAAAGCTACAAGGCCACGGTAATCCTATCACCCCCCCTGACTAGCAGAGGGGCAGAGAAAGGCCAGTGTGTCCGACGCTGTTTTTGGCCACGCCCCCCTGTTAAGAGACCTAAGTGAGAAGTGTAGTGTCGGGGGGGGGAACTTCGTGGGGAATGCGACAGGGGAGGGTTATGTATTTATCCCATATAATATGCGGGTGTGCCGTGGGTTTGGGTCACATGCCCAGGCCTCCCATTATCAGTTCGAGGTGGGCAGCCCCCGGCGACCGAAAAAGGAAAACACGGGCCATAGATGGCTCTTTTGGACTAAAACGTGACCCACAGCCGTGGTAAGTCAAAGCGTGGCCATGGTCCGGAGGTCGAAACCCGATCGGGACAACCGCTTTGACCTTTTCTGGATGTCGGTGGCCTAGTAATGAGGAAAGGCCATTGCGGAGCTGTTACGTCCTAGCTTTGGCATTATCTTTGATAATACCGGAGATCATATAAAGCCCATGTATTCCAACGTACTAAGTTTGTGGTAGCTACCCTCGACCGCTTTATACTTATAAGACAAAACAGCTCTACAGTACGAAATGGATTTGGGCACTACCCTCTTTAACTACACCACCGAACATCATACGGATCCGTCCTCGCCCTCTTCCAACTCCGAGTCTACTATCACAAGCAACGAGGGGAAAAAGCCACCAAGACCTCCGAATAGCTTCATTCTGTATCGGCGAGACAAGTCTCGCGGGTTCCAAGGGCCTCGCCAGGTCAACATCTCCCGAGCTATCGGTCAGATGTGGAGATTGGAACCAGAGGAGGTCCGCGCCGCTTATTCCCGTCTGGCAGAAATAGCAAAGGTTGAGCATCGTTTGAAATACCCCACATATAGATACGAGCCTGTTTGGAAGAAGGGAAAGAAGCGGGGGGGCGGGAAGAGTCCAAACGAGGCCACGCGGGCGGACGAGATGACTCAGACGAATCTCCAACAGTCGACCACTCTCCCACATATCAGCCACCTTGGAGGTGCCATAATCACTGGTCAGGACACAGACTCAAATCAGAACCTTACTTGCGCACAGGGGTCGTTGTGGCATGCCATACCTTTTCAAGCGCTGCTTGATACAGCTCACACCCTACCAAGCGGTACCAGCACTACGCTCAGTCACCCAACTGGGCTTCCCACCTTTAGCATCGGGGGGCTTCAGACTATATCACCGGACCTGGAGAGCACTCCCAAACATTCAGGATTTCTTTGGGATGACTCCTTACTTCATCCATTTTCGGATGCTACCTGCGCGGACGTGCAATCGAGCTGGCCAGAGTCAGGCACACCCACTCATCTTTTAGAGAACCCGGAGTCCTATGTACGTCCACCCCTTGTCCTTGATTTGTTTATTCCGGTTTCTCATCCCCATACAGTATTATCATCCGCTACCCGACGTCTCCAGAGAGTCAGAAAATACTCACTTCACGGACACCAAACTCGACGTGGGGGACCATCAAGGACCCAGCCTCAGCATGAGTTATGCAAAGGACGTTAACTCGGCTCTCACTAACAATATTCAGAACCACACCTTCGGTGGCAACACTGGACCACCTCCTGCACAACATGAGTCGTTTGGTCAAAGCAGTTATGACCCATATAACTTGTCATCCCTATTTACGGATGTCACCACTTTTTCACCTCCCGGAGATTGTGGTGACTTTGACATGTCTGGGTATATTGATTTCGGAGGGCCGGTTTCTTGGACTACTTCTACATCGGCCAACTCAGACTTCGCACAGCAGTCCGCTATTCCATATTCATTCACTACAAGCAGTGCTCATTCTTCCTCTGGAGATCATTGGGGTACTCAGTACGGCACAGTCAACGAATTATTTGGTACCCAATTCCATGGGTGAAGGACAATTATTCTGCCATTCATATGGATTCTGCGGTAATACGTACCGTTCCAGGGGTCGCACCTATAGATATTGCATCTTCCCGACTTAGCCGTATTATCTTTGATGTACCTTCCTACGTTCCAACATGTCTCATGCACTTTTGAGTGTTCTGTTGATCCTGTTTGAATCTGAAATGTAAATCGATTCAATAAATTGGGAACGAATAGAACAAACAACTACCTACACTTGATGTTAACATCCGCAAGGATAATGCGGCGTACAAGGTGGTATAATTTGACGGCCTAATGTCGCTGGAGCGACAGTATCTATGATCTTGAACAGGTGCAAAGTCAAATCGACACGTCGATCGTAAGGTCATGAAGTGGAAAGTAAGAAAACTGCGGGGTTTCTGGCGTTTTCCCTGATACCCCACGATTTGTACACGGAACGCTTGCACATCTGCATGGGTGTGCGGCTTTAGCGAGGTGCTCTAGAGATGGCGTGTTGCAACCTGAGCCCTGAGCCCTGTCCCGAGATGCCCATTGCCTTGCCGTGTGTCCATCGGAAGATCCGTACTCCTTTTTTAGATCCTGAGGCCACCCACAGATCCACCCGACAGTGGCATGGGAGACTTCACTAATCACCCTACATAATGGACACAACCGACACTCACCAAAGGATCGCTGAACGTAACCGTGGGAAGATCAACCGGGAGTCTCCAATAAGGTTACGTCACTGGGGCTAAATGAGCAGTTGCAAAATTTTTCTGCTACATAGTCCTGGAACGATAGTGGGTACGGCAATTCTTCTAGCCTCGTACCTTCCAGTAGCTCGAACCCTTCCTATCCACCCTCCATTCAATTAAACCGGACTTAGTCTTGTCTTCATCGCCCACACTTTTCCCTCTACGAAAGCTGGAAAAGTCCATTCTAACCCACATCCACAAGAGTGGGATCTTCAACCGTTAATCAGACACCCCCCCCTCCCCCCAAGGGGGAATCATGCGCGTTCCGGAAACGGCTATATCTTTACCAGAGATCTAACATCTATACTTGTTATGGCTACGTTCTGCAACACAGCAGGAGGATACACCGGATATACGAAATAAAAACGACCGCAAGGAAAGGCCAAAGGACGAATTACCGTCTACCACATAATACAGCTAGCTATCGGCTGACAAGATGCGCCCACCAATACACAATCTCCAGTCAATGTGGATGAACTTAACGCCTAAATATTTGGGGGTAAACGATGACCAAAATTCCTGACAAGCCGAAAGAAGATAAAGGTTCGCACTTCGGATAATGTTCTCTACGATGTATTGTTTATCTCATGGTAGGTATCGGGGAAATGCCGCGCACCCCGCAAGATTGCACACTAGTCTTAATCTGATAACTGTGATTCGGTTATCAGGCTATCACCTAACTATCGAAGCGAAGCTTGGGAGGACGTTGCCTTCCAAATATAATACTCTTAAATAACTGCCACGTCAGTCTTCCCTCCGAGAAGAGCAATAGTAGGCAACAATCCCTACATATGTAGAACCTAGCCCATTTTTCTCCAAACCTGAGACATATTATTCGATAGCTTAAGAGCTGTGGCAGAGATTCACTCTCATGTTAGTTAGTAGTTAATTCCACAGTGAATTAAGCGTCATCTGATCTTTAACTTCACTGCAGTTTCATTAATTTTGAAGGACATAACTCCTATCTGAACATCGACTGTTCCATAGTCCATGGTCTCACCGTTGGAGGATCGGACTATTGTCTCATCAGCCTGGCTTGCGACTGCGATGAAATTTCCTTCTACGAAATTGAAGCTCGACAATGGGAGGAGAATTGCGCCCAACTGGGTTCAGTTCTGGGGTCCACTTCGCTGAAACGGAAACCTGCATACCATTTTTTCCCTTTTCGGCGGATTTGTGGCTCGGATGGTGGCCTGAAAATCTACTTCTCACCAATGCACAGAAAGTAGGCCCTATGTCGCATACTGGATTCAAATGCCAGCACCGCCGCTACATGTTAGCATATAGCCTCCAAGACCACATGTACCCTCCCCGGCCAGACGAGTACTCTGTCCAAACGTGAAAAATCAAGTGACGGGCTTAAAGCGATA
>CEMJ01391069.1:1385-26544 GCA_900068955.1 Clitocybe nebularis | reverse complement strand
TCATTGTACGAAGTCCAGAAATACAACGCACAGCCCTGGGCGGCCTGTCGAGCCCAGAGGGGGTTCTTTCTGATCTCTAAATTTGGGGTCAGTTCACCGTATGACATGTCGCGGCTCTCACCGACCTTCCGGTGCCCGAACAAGTCTAAACACCCTAGAATTTTGGGATCGGTGAGAAATCCAAACATTTGTCCACGTTCCTAGATTAGGACATCAGGCAACCGTTGGGGGTTTATAAAGCTAGTTTCCTTCAACGAATAATGTAACACCTATCTACCATGTATCACGACCATGTACCCGGAATCCTGGAAGCCCCTATCCTGACGACGAACCTCCAGCATGTATCAACAGATTCCATTCAACACAGTGGTACTTCAGATGTGTACCAAGCATACCTAGACAAAGAAAATAGCCCCCAGGCTATCAGGGTGGGTGCACCCGGCTAGTTATTACAGCTATGGAGTTCATGTCACCCCAGGTTGCTGTGAAGATCCCACGCAGCCCTAAACATGGCCAGAGAAATCTACTTTGGGAGGAGGAGGTAATACGGCCACTATTCAGTATGACGACCTCTAACATTGGATTTCTGGATAGAAACTCCGCAAGGAGATAGGGATACTCGGGAGACTTAACCACCCAAACATCGTTCGAATCTTTGGAATTGCATCCGTATTTGGCCGCCCTGCGGTTATTCTGCCTTGGTACCCTAATGATGCATCCGCTTATATCATGAGCCTCGGATTCAGCCCTCAAGGGAAAGTCAACCAACTGGTAAATTCATGAAATAGATATTGCAGGCTGTTAGGACTAACCAATGCATAGATAGTAGGCCTTGTCAATGCTGTCAACTATTTGCACGGCATAAACCCACCCATTGTGCATGGTTCCATCACTGGTGTATGTACTCTCTATCTCTCATTTGGTTTCCTTTTTTTCATGGTGCCACGCAGACCAGTATTCTTGTCGATATTTCCGGCGAGGCTGTACTTTGCGGCTTTGGAAACGCGCGGATTCTGGATGGATCGACTGCTGATACCGTTGAAAATCTGGCAAACCTTCGCTGGCTAGCTCCGGAGCTCATATCGGGCGCCAGACCCACACGCGCGTCAGACGTCTGGGCTCTTGGATGTACAATTGGAGAGGTAAGGCTACGTCCTTCGGTTTAGTACGGTGATAAGCTGAGAATTCGGAGTTTCAGCTTTCCACCAGAAAGGTCCCCCACGCTGCCCGAAAATTTCTGGCCCCTATCATGCTTGCCATTACGGAGGCTGAGCTTCCGTTCCGAGAGGATGATTTTGCTTCATGCGGGGATAATATGTGGGAAATTGTGACGGAGTGTTGCATAATGAATCAGGCGCATCGGCCGACGGTGAATGTTGTTAAGCAGTGGCTGTTTAAATCAGCTTCTCTTTGACATCACTTAGTTAAACAAGTAAACTTAGGTGTAAGATTGAATGTCAAAATTGTGACTAGAAGCGGCAGATCCCGTGGTATCGAATAGAAGCATACGGATCCCGACCTAAAATGAAATGATACGGAAAGACCCAGGAAAGACACATCAGCTTTGATAATTCACCGGCGAAGAGAAAGGCGATGACCGTCTAAGTTACTTGGGGATGGGCATCAGATACACCTCTTCGATGTGGGAACAAAGTTGTCCACAATTAGATTCTTGCACATGGTCGGCATCAACGCGGCGTAGTTGGTAAGGTATGTCAGATAATGCCTGGGAAGGGCTGCGCAAGTGGGTATAGAGGTACAGCCAAGTCGCAAAGTCCTTATCGAAGCATCCTTTTTCTGTCCGCACTTGTTTGTCCTCTAACCCTTCGTTTTCCCTGGCCTCGAAGCAATCTCGAGGCTATGGATCTAATTTGAAGTATATCTTGGGCAAGCTATTTCTGGTATAACCAAACCGTGGGAGGTGGCAACTTTGCCAGGTCATATATCTCGTGTATATTTCTAGCAGGCAGTAGAACCTAAAAACTCAACTGAGATAGAATCAATCAAATTGTTGAACCCGATTTCATGTGATGATACAACGATAGCTCATATAGTCTGTGCAGTATGCAAATCAGGATTAGCCATGTGGCGATATCGGACAGCAGTTTCAATAAACGATATGACAAGTGAGGGCTGGGTTGAGTTGTCTAAATGCAGAGGAAAAAAGGTACGAATTGGCAACATACGAACCTCACCGTAGAATGTTGCCACGACGCGAACATATTATAGTTCATCTCTCTTTGCTCTTTGTTGGAGTTCTTGTATATCCACCCTGCCGACCCCCTCTGCACCTTCAAGAGCCTTTACAACGTTTCCACCGACCCTTTCCCATTCGAACTTCGGCACGCTAAATAGCTGGACGTCCTGCATTGCTCCAACTTGCCCCACGTGGGCGACTGCTGGGTGAACTGTTGCTAGGGCTGCTGGTGATGAGAAGAATGGAGAAGATCGAGAGAGAGAGACAGCGAGGTAGGTGTTAATATCGTAGTTTAGATTTAACGACATGGTGGTTGCCGTTCAAGAGCAATCAAGATAAGATACGATCGTAATCGCGATCATTTTCAACTGTCACCCGTGCATACCAACCTGTTGTAAATTGCCATTGATGACTTCGAACATAGAATCTGCCCTTTCAACTGCACACCCACTCTCTTCTCAAGTAGGAGGTCATGCTGGCGTCCTCACAACGGAAGACGGGTCGTTAGTGATTAAACCCGCCCTTCCGCTCGAGCTTGAATTCTATCAATCCTTGACACGCGACCCAGCCTTGGCACTTCTCCAACCGTTTACTCCAAACTTCCTTGGTACACTCAAGTTGGAAGGGCAAATCGATGGGACTGCCACCGCCGAGGGCGCTGGGGCCAGCGTTCTACCCGTGAAAGGGAGCGAACACAAAGATGAGTGTCAGCGCACATTGATGCGCTATTCATCGAAACATCTATTTACCTGTGCGTTCTGCCAACACAGTCTATAGTTCTCGAGAATCTCTCTCACCCATTCCTTAAGCCTAATATTCTGGACATAAAGTTGGGCACCACGTTGTATGACGCTTCTGCGTCTCTCGAGAAGGTCGCACGAATGCTGGAGACTGCTAAGAAAACGACATCATTCGAGACGGGCGTTCGGCTCACAGGATTCCAGGTCAGTCTGGTTTGAGTTTCTATCCTGTCGAAATTTCGACTAACCCATATCGTAATCTAACATTCTTTATGAAAGGTGTACGACAATGTCACCGCTCAACCTATCAATACCCCTAAATCATATGGCAAATCAATCAAACCCTCTCAGCTTTCCGAAGGAATTGCACGATTCTTCCCCATCGGGTCCACTGCTGTACCTGGTTCAGAATCCGGGGGAGGCATCCCCTGCTCGACGCTCCTGCCTATTCTCAATGCTATTCGCGATGAAGTCAAGGAGATCCGAGACATCTATTCAAAGCTAGAGATACGTATGATTGGAGGCAGCCTGTTAATCGTCTACGAGGGTGATTGGGCCCGTGCTGAAGAAGCTGTGGAACGGTATGTGGCAATGGGAATGATTGATTCCGAAGGTGGGGGGGAGGGTAAAGATGAGGAGGATGCAGAGGAAGACTCGGACGATGAAGAGAAGAAGCACGGTCCTCCTTACGTGGTGAAGCTGATAGATTTTGCGCATACCAGACTTGCCCCTGGGGAGGGACCAGACGAAGGGGTGCTAAAAGGGATTGACACAGTGCTTCGACTGCTAGAAGGCAGGATAGAGGAGGTGGAAGCAGAAGATGTGAACTAATACCAAGGGTGCCATGTTTTTTATTATTACTTTTAGCAAATATCGAGTCGTTCTTTGGTTGTTCTCGAGAAATGACTACTGGGATTAGACAAAAGGGCCATTGAGTCATTAATTACTTGGCATTAGGCAAATCGGAACGAGGGATCCGACGCCGGTTACTAAGGTAAATAGCTGAGTGACCGGGGCCATGTTAGGCTGTGCGTCTGAATACAAACACGGCACCGACAAACAACCGTCAATCGATTGGTCCACGTGCCCTTTAGAACTGACCTGAGCTGACCATCGTTTCAACTCCTAGATTTTTGTACTGTCGTACTATCTTCCACAATCACTGCCTGCATAAAAGCTTCTCGGAGTCTCGGACACCCGCAGGAACAGCTCTACGATCCAGAGGCAGCCTGGTACTCAGGGAAGATCAACATCCCAATTCAAAGGGCATAAAACGATTATTGTTAGAGGTTCGCAAGACCAAGCCATAAATATTCTGGCAACATAACTCACCTCGGATCAGATCAGTGCTTGCGCTCTCTCATCATGGCATCGTCGGTAGACCCCCTCCAAAGCCTCCGACATGCTATCCAATCCCAGACTCCCATAACCTATTCAAACGCTTCAGAGTCATGCTCTTCTCTGCTCACCGCAACGCATCTTGTTTTTGGATCTTCACCACCCGTTTCCATATCTAAGTCAAGCTCTACAAGATACCGTAAACCAGCATCGAGCGATTTCTTTTCAGTGGAAGCTATGTATCTCGCATGGTTGCTTCGCGACGCCCCAGGCGCCGAATACATGAAGCAACTACGGGAGAACGGATTGGCAGTGGGATTCGTTAGCGTTACTGAGAGGAAGAATGTTGTTGAATGGCTAGAGGGACGTGGAGATGGGGATGGAGACAAGCTGGCGCCACTTGACGGTAGGTGCAAGCAAAATGAACTGTCCTGCAGTAACGCATTCCCCTTCATACTAATCTACACCACACATAGCCGAATCCGGCTCAACCACTCCACCAGGGACCCCACCGCCTAGTACCACAACCGGTATTACTCCAGGTCGAGCGCACCTATCTACACCCCGCACGAGCCGGCCTGACTCTACCACCACGTCATCTACATCGCCTACAAAGCGGCGATATGTAACGGATCCCGAGGATATCGAAGTTGTCAAGAAGATCAAACAAAACGAAGTGGAGCTCAGAGACAGGAACACCGTCTTGAGGGGCACCAAACCAAATGTGCGTTACATTGTTATATTTGGGATATTTGCATATTTTACCCTATTTTTTATTGTTACATTTGAGATCCCGCGCTAATACAACACTTCTATTGTGCAGAACTTTTCCTCCATTAGGGCAGTATACGCTGATAAACTGAAAAAATTGAAGGAAGCAAGCAAGTCCGGGTCAGCGCCAGTGCCTACACCTTCACAAGGTATTTTCTCCTACTTGCATAACCGCGTTCGTAACTTACCCCCTTTATCCTTCCCAGACGCGAAAATGCAAGCCCGCAAAGCCCGTGAGTCATCTGTCAGTTTCTCCGACTACTTTTCACTTCGATTTGACGTTTCCTTGAAAGGAAATAACTATCCCATCATCATGATATCCTCATCCCCCACCGCTCTCATCACAATGCACAATGTTAAGCGTTTCTTGCAGGAAGCAACGTGCGTCATTTTCATTATCTTCCTTAGCTCCGAGAAATAATGCTTTTCCTCCACCCCTCTTGTGTTGTTCCTCTCCTCCCTTCGTATCTCCCAGCTTTGAGCCCTCCCAAGAAGCCCGGGCCCGCGCTACCGCTGAAGGCAACACCCGTCCCGAAGACCTTATTGCCATCTATCGTCGGCGTACCGCCATAGATTCATCTGGAAAGGAGACAGAATCGCATGCGCGGTACTTCGTGGTTGATAGCGTGGAGGCTCTGGCTAAATTTGGCGCGGACGCTTGGGATAGGGTGGTTTGCGTTATGACGACAGGGCAAGCATGGCAATTCAGACCTTACAAATGGAGCGAACCTATTGGGCTGTTCCATCACGGCGAGTCCTTTCCTTTACCCTATATGGTTAGTCTTGCTAAACAAACCCTAATGTAGTGAAGGGGATATACGTTTCTTGGACAAATGATCCCCCGAACACAAAAATAAAAGATTGGAATGTCACGGAGTTGAAGGTCAGTCTCAGTCTTCTTTTTCTCTTCGTTGGGTTATTTTATTCTCACAACCTGTCACCCTTGGCAGATCGACCCGCACCGTCGACACGTCGACAAATCAGTTGTAGCGCACTTCTGGAAGACTCTAGACACGTGGATAATGGCCAATAAGCCGTGGTTGATCAAAGCGTAGGGGATGAGTCTTTGCGTAGTGCCCTGCGAAACCAATAAGAGGCAGTTATCTATGCTGTACTGTTTGTTTGTCGTTCTCGTTAAGTTTGCTTTTTCTCTCTTGTAAATATTATCATTTGATTCCCCTTTGCCGTCAGCTTTGTGGTACACTTTCAGGATTGGCTATGTTTGGGTAAGGCTATGGGATGCGGACGATGGCTTTTCCCCTTGCGTTGGGCCCAAGCCATGGAACTTACTCCTTTTAGGATCTAGTGAATTTTCCTTATTTACGCTCAGGTTGATCCTGGAGTATGTGTTGCGGTGATATCAGGAGATTTTCCATCTTCCCGAGCAACCTCTTTTTCTCTTCGCACAGCCCATCAAAGTCAATCAAGCTACTGACTAGAGTCCGCGTGTGTATCCTGGAACTAAAAGACCCCGTTATAGAAATGTAAAGGCTGCTTATACTTAGATCTCACGGAGTTGTTGGACGGATTACTAAAGTCCCTGGATTGGAAGTATGATGATGCAAAGCGTTAACCCGTCAGTGCAGGCGCTCAAGTCACTGGAGATACTTCCAAACAGGTGTATTCATTTAACCCAACTCTGCTAAGTACTTGGGTGACAGTGGCTTTGGCCCCCGCTTCGGCCATAATTGACCACCTAAGAACCAGAAATAGAACCACGTTAGCACCCCCACGATATGATAAAAAGGCCACCACAAGGAGGAAGCTCCATGGCACTTGTATATGCATATCCAACCCCATCCTTTTACTACTCTCCCGAGTATGGATGAAAATTCAGGAGATTTCGTCGCATACCAGGACGAAAAGCTCCTCACGCTTGGGGGTTTTTCAGATGTATATGTTGCTAACATGGTCGCGAAGCCGCAAAAAGTAAGCCACATTGGGAAGGCGTATGTGCATTCACTAATACATTTAGGTGGTTGTCAAAGTATTGCGGATCATAGACCAATGTAGCGATAATCGAGTAGCCGAGTTAGTCAAGGTATAGGTCCTTGTAACATCGTAGAGACGCATTCAACCACGGATTGCAGCGGGCCAACCGAGAAGTTCATATTTTGAAGCAATTTGACCACCCCAACATTGTCACGTTTTTAGGTGTATCGGTGCACCACACGAAGCAGCCCGCAATCGTCATGAAGTGGTATCCGCTCGGAGATGCGGGCAATTTCGTCAGAAGGGAGACTGATACACCGAAACCAAAGCGGCTTAATATGGTGAGGTTCCTTCATAACGGTCAGATTATTGGGGTTTAAAGTTGATTTCCTTCAGGTCCGCGGCCTCTTAAAAGCCATCATTTATCTTCACACCCGCGACCCGGCCATCGTGCACGGAGATATAAAAGCGGTAGGTCACATGTATCTACGCAGTAGTATAAGTACTAACAGCAGTTAAACCAAAAATAACGTACTCCTCAGCGATGACGGCGAGGCTATTCTGACAGATTTTGGCCTTTCGAAAATATACGAAAGCTCAGGTGGACTAGACATGAACGTGACAACCAGTGGGAACCTGGGGACCATTGCCTGAAATTCCCCAGAGCTCTTGTGTTCTGGTGCAAAAACAAGTTTTGCATCGGACGTTTGGGCATTTGCTTGTACGGCGTATGAGGTGTGTTCGTGGCCCCGAGGATCTTCTGCGGCTAATTGCTTATCACAGCTATTGACGGGGAAGTTCCCGTATTCAGGTCGGTATGGGTCACAATCAACTTTCCCTCCGGTGGCACTAGGAGACATCATGAATGGTGTCCTTCCTTTCTCCAAGGACGAGGTGGTTGGCCAAGGCACACCAGGCATGTGAGCTGTCATAGAGAAATGCTAGGCTAACCTCCCAAATGATCGGCCACACATCATAGAAGTTGATAAGGATTTGTGTCCTATCTTATATGCTAATACCATAAATATCCATTGTCAGGGTCTAGCTAAGGGAAGGAATTGACAGTTGTTCGCAATCAAGGCGTTCGGGCTTTCGGTGGAGTTGAGGATCCGACGAATGTTAATTAATGTATTTGGGTTGTAGTTGATCGGGTTTTCGGAAGTTGAGCTCCTAGTCGCAGGCCTGTTGTGATAGGGTGACTGTCGCCCCGCCCCCGCGCACCGCCCGTGTGAATAAGCCAAATAGACCTCTCAGAAGAAGCGAGCAGCTTCAGCACCCGTAAAACCATCCCAGGTGGTACCGCAAGAGTCCCGCATAGATGGGGGTCGTTCATAGCCTCACTGTGTGCGGTATGGGAAGAACATAGGAGAACCCGCAAAAGGCCGTGATCCCCTTCCAGTTGACGCCGAACAGCATAAAGTATTGAAGTAGCGGACCGGATACACTTCTTGAAGCCACCGCTATGTGACGGCACCGAAAGGAGGTAAATATCAAGCTTGGACATGATGTCCGAGGCAAACGGGATCAAACTTAAATGAGGAGCATACATGAATACCAAACTAAGTAGGAACTAGAAAAGACTTACAGATGACTAAGGCGACAAGATCACTAACTGAAGCTGGACCTGTAATATGCAATACATAGCACAATAAATATATCAATGACCAGAAAAGATACAAAGGAAGATGGTGTATTTATTGCCAACGCCCAAATTCGATAACCAAGTGGTTTAACAGAATATTAGTCCCCACATAGCTGACAGCTACCCCAAGAAATGCCATGAGTAAAGCTGTTCGGCCTTCCGTTGTATGCATGCCGGAACGTGACCCCGAATGTCGTACTTCCGAGAAGCCCCGCTGTCCAACTAGTGGGCACTACGCATCGAAACAGCCTGACAGAACTAAATAGACGTAACCAATCTCGAAGGGAAGGTATTATATCTTGGTGGAAATGATTGTCCAGCTCGGTGAAAATTGTAATGGTTTGGACCGTCGACATTCGTCTTTCTGCCCTCTCGGCCGATTCCCCTGTTAACCATGCCCTGGATGTTGATCCCCCTGGGAGAACTATCATCAGGGAGGTTATTCCTGAATCCGCCAATACATCCATTACACGATCGAGAGCTTCAAAGTCAAATTTTTTTTCAATAAAGTTCGATCGCTGTCCAGGGCGCTTTCCAATACAGACCGTAGTAAGCCGACGGACATCAATACCACGTAAAATGACCTCCAAATAATGGAGAGGAGCTTCCAACGCAGTCAAATTAGGCATAGGCCACCGAGTACCAGACATAGGGGGTGTGATTGACAGAGAACAATGATTCAGCGAGAGATACTCGATAGTTGGATGGCGGACAAGGAATGGCGTAATATCTCCCGTTGATATGCTAGCCTTCCTACAAATGCGCAACGACTTCAGCATGGGAAGGTGGATGTTTGGCAGCGCCGGTCCACAATTCCCTCTGACGGGAAGGTCAGGAAGATTTCCATGTCCCATTTGTAAATTTGTTATTTCACTTTCGTCGAACACCATCAGACTCCAATTTTCGTGTACTTTGGAGGGGAAGATGGAGGATGGCAAAGGCTTGAGTTTGAGTCGGAAATTCAACGACGAGTCTTGAGCTGCGAGGCGTCGAGTTATGAGTAATTCCAGATCTCTTCGAAGTCTGATCTTCTGTTTTTTGGAAGCAAAAGGGTCGAGAAGGTATTTGCGCACGTCTCGAGTTGCTGCGATGAGAAACAAGATCGGCATGGTCACAGGCCACGCTAAAATCACCGCTTCACCTGGTGGGTCCAAGCCACCCGCCGGTTCCCTCCGACGCTCTGACATACTCCACAATCCGTCATCCAAAACCAAAAGGTTGGAAATTCCATGATTACGCCCCAACAAGGCGCAAATCAAGCGCACCAACCTCCTTTGCAGCAACTTGTTAAGATGGATGGGATACGAGGAACGAATGTCAAGTTCCAGTTCCACGACATTGGGTAATGATAGACAGATATATGCCAATGTCATCAACGAAGGAACATTATGATGGTGAAAGGAAAACTTGGTCACATGTAGGAGATTTTCTTCAAGGTCTTTGATATCACCCGACGAGAAGGACACCGTTGTAGAGTTGTTGATATGGAATTTATGGCGAGTTAGGAGCGTGACCAGGCTCAGAATCCGTGCCACCCGACAAACCCGTAATACGATAAAGAGACTTTCATCCTCAATGTGGCTGAATATGTCCCGGATTGTGTCGACTGGTAGCGTTGTTAGATTTCCAGGCATATATATGCAAAAGTTGAGGGTGAGGGATGGGGCATTCTGTAAGATCAAGAGTCAGGGCCATGACATACGATGCTGACGACACATTTCTGGAGTCAGGATTCCCAGATATTCTCATCGCGTTGCGTTTCAGGCTATTACATGCTAGACATTGTGGGATCGCTGGCAGACAATGAACTTCGAAGCCAGAAAACTTCGCTTACCACAATTCTATTTGTACGTCCCTGAGCACCAAACACACTCAAAGCGTACGCCTACAACCAAACCACTGCCGCAACGTACGAGTTCGCTGGACCGGTAGGCAATTCCCGGGGTAGGTGAGTTAAAGAGATGAAGATTTTGGAAACGTTTACTAACGGAGATGGGGCTGCTGTATACGTATACAGCTGTACATCCACCTATCCAACGGTTGGAGGGCACGAACGTGGGCAAGGTTGCCTCCTTCCTTTCTGGGTATGAACTTCACGTGAACGTTTGAACGTGAAGTGATGCTCAGCTGGTACTGTTGGTTGCAAGTGCGGCGTTCTACTGAGCTATGAAGCACAGAAAGAGGTGGTAATGTCACAAGTCACCCATGGGTTATACCTTGCAGGAACGTTGGAGGTGTATTCCTGAGCACTATATTGGGAGTAACGTGGTGTTGCAGAATTTGATGTCGGACTGCTCCACATAGCCGCTTTTACAGATGCGCGACCGTGTCGGTGGTGAATTCCCTTTTGGCCTCCGCTCTGTCTGAGGCACCGACCTGGAGGTACTTCGAAAGGTCGATTATCTTGTAAGCACCTCTTTGAGATACCTATCTTTCCGAATCCTTAACGCAACTCATAAACCCCTGGCGGTGGGACGGATCCCGGCCAGAAAAGGGGAACCACATGATGCGATATTGATACGAGACACCTGAATCGTATCGTCTACTCTAGGAGAACGGTTGGTGACAATTGGGTGACGAAAATAAACTAGGCGCTAGAACCAGATATATGAGGCGCTGGATTGGATAGCCCTTTCTTGACCCCAGCCATCATCAGCCGATTTGCTGGGTTGATCACTAAGCACTCTTTCGCGACCCACCACACTTCCATAGATTCACACAGAGCAGCATCGTCCTTGAACGGATGCTTACCCTCGGTGATGGCGAGAACAATCGAACCACACGAAACCAGAGGAGCGTGGGGGACTTTGTTAGTGAGGAGCTGGGTCACGAATGTATCAATTATGAAACTGAAACCGAAGGACGCAGCCTTTACCTGTCCAATTGTACAACCAAGAGCCCAGACATCCGACGCCAGCGTAGGCTCTGCACCCAACACGAGCTCTGGGGCTCTCCAACGAAGGGCTCCCAGGCTATCCGCGTCATTGAACCTCCCCCTTACTCTTGCGCTCCCAAAATCGGAGAGAATGGCTTCACCAGATTCATTGACGAGAATGTTTGTCTATGTGCATCTTGAGAGAAATGACAGATGTCATGAAATAGAGGACATACTCCTTTGATATCGCCATGCACAATAGGTGGGTTTTTACCATGCAAGTATTCCACCGCGTTGACGAGACCCATTATCTGTATTCGAGTCAACATCAATAGTAGGTAGTATCCGAACAACAAATCCATTACGAGTTTGTTTCTTTCCACTTGAGAATTCAGCTCAAGATTCATAACATAGCTCGACGCGTTGCCCTTGGGGTACATAGGTAAGACTATCGTGGGGCGGGTGAGGATCGATGCGATTCCAAGAGGTTGAACGATGTTTGGGTGTGTAAGCCCTTGAAGGATCTCGATTTCTTGCCAAAGTCTCTATCCAGATATACGGTTCAGATGTGCTGGTTTGCTTAATCATACAGCCTTACCTCGTCCTCCCATCGAATGTCTCTCCGGCCATTCTTGAAGACGCGTAGGACCTTGAGAGCGACCAGGGATGAGTGCGAGTTCGCTGACGAGAATAATGGCACTGGTGCGTCAACGCTGTTATTCTGGGTGACGATGTTCTTGACGAGGTATGCTGAATATACATCGGAGCTGCTACCGTATCCGATAGGATTGGTTGATATGTCCTGTAGACTCCTTGTCAAGTTTTCAGTCGTGTATACGTCACCGGAATGCATGGTAAATGGAAATGGAGCATAAAAAAGCTGGAGTGGCCCTTATATGAAGCCAACGCTATCCCAGCGCTTATACCGAGACCTTTTAGGAAACTACTACACCCTGGGGTTTGAGATTATTGCTTAAAGGAGTTGCGTCGCGTGGGATTTCACGTCATTGTAGCTACCTGCTATTGTTACGGACCGACTCTATCTGCTGAGAGGTGTGTCGCAGATTCACCAATTTTCAATCAACTGCAGCTGTCACAACGGGTTTAGCACATTCATGGAATGCCCTCCCCCCGGAAGCCTTCCGTCCACTACAAAACCTCCGTCCAGTGTGACGTCCAGTATGGATCTACACGCACGCAATTCAAGAGCGCCGATACACATGATTCGTCAACTTGGGTTAGAACTTGTACGGTATAGCAATGCATCGCATAGATTCACAACACGTTCAGCTTGGTCTTTGACGCGGAGCCTATCGAGACTAAAACCCTAAGTCCCTGATCAATCTATAATCACCGTGACAGCCTACAGGTATCAATCTCAATCATAGCGATCGCGAGAAAATGATGTTTCTTTGAAGAATCCGGAACTTATTCCCCCCCAGCTGAGTTATCATACACAATGGTCTTAACATGTCGTATGTACAGGCTGCTCGAAGTTTGATGGTGCAATTGGTTTTGGCAGTCGTGAGATGACTCAATCACAGGATTGGTTTTGTTCGCCAGAACAGACGGCAGAATAGGTTCGGATGCATCCCTACCGCTTCCAACACAGCCAAACCCTGAGTGTACCTATGTCAGATCTGCCGGAGCTTTCCACAATGGAAGGAGAATGCCTGCAGCCTGGCTCAAAATAGTGACTTCCCATGGCTGTAACCTGGATTTCTATCACTAAACATTGTTCTGTGGGTTTGTTCGAAGTTTAGATTTAAGGATGAACTTGATTCGGGTGCCTTTCAGCGCCGGGTGGCTATTTAGGAAAGCACGACGTTTGATTACCCTTGATCATTGGTCAACAGGTTCTCTACCCTCCGTGCTGCTTATATATCAACGCAAGCCCCCCCAAACAGGAACATAGATACCTAGCTACCGTACGCGCCGTTGGCAGTATTATGTACCATTGAGGTGTAGCCTTTAGTGAACATAAATTGATGATAAGAATAAAAACAAAAGGGCGGCTGATGAAGATGTGCACCATATCATAAGCTCAGATAATGAGGAAAGAACCAAAGCTTATCCTCAATGGTTGAGGGGGAAGGAAAGGGTTGTGTGCTACATGCTCAATGTCACCGCCGCGGTTGCAGAATACCGCCTTCTTGATGGATGAAATCCATCATGGCGAAATTCCGATACCAGCATCTCGGCCACAGATCAACTGATTTGGGGTTACAGCTGGTGACCCTAGGTGGGGAGATCTCTAGGGAAATTCTTACTTCGTAATCTAACCCATCACGTCAAAGAAAATGCACCTCCATGAAAGAACAACACAATTCAAAAATCCTCAAAACTCGAGGAACCGGCCCCCCCTAAGCCCCCAAATATGACGTTCCCGGAGTTTCAAGGGGCGATTGGGTATCAGCAAACATGATATACATAAACCTTGCATAAGACCCATCGCGTATGAGATTCCGTTCCGTATTCCCCTTTAACGTACACGTGGCTTGTCAAACTACAAGCCTAAGAACTAAAATTCTCTTCATCATCTTCTCATCCTGTTAACTTGTATCCATGCTCCCTTTAGCATTGCAGAACTCCATTGGGTCCAATATGCTCCGCGGGGCTCACATGCTCTTGAGTCTTAACCAGTGCATGCTTGTTTAGCACTAGCCGCTCCACTATGTTCCCGAACAGATACCTCCGCAACAATCCCTTTGAATTGTACCACAGTCTGGGGCAGTACTCCGCGACATTGGTTGAACTCAAGCGACGTGATGGGCGCCAAATGCGAATATCGAGTTCTGACCAATATCAGAATAAGCTGTATCCATTCCTCCTTGAAATGCACCCAAACATAGTCGGGTTTCCCGAATGATAAAGTTTTGAGATGTGGGCAACACATGGGTTCGAAGTTCGGTGCGGGAGGGCCGATTAGTACTCGGATGATTTCCTCCAGGTCGTTCGATGCTATACGGAGCGTTTCAAGATTTTTCGCTTGGACAAAAAGATCCATCAAGGCATCTGATGGTATCTCGGGAAGGACTCCCGAGCATAGTTCTAATGTCGTAAAACAAGCTAGGTCGAGGATAGAGTGGGGACGGGACAAGATGGGCTTGTAGATCGGTGATGGGGAGCTGACGGAGATAAACGAATCTGATGGATCGTCCGACCACGACTCCGCACCGGGTCTAAGGAAGCTGACTGCGCGACGCGCAAGTCTGAACGTTGTTACTTCGGAAGTCGGCCAGGGCCTATCAATGGGGAAGAGTGAATGTAGATCATCGAAGGTAGAGCAGTGTAATTGAATGCGTGTGTTCAAGGGTATGGCGAGCTCCGAGAGCAGATAATATATTACGGGCGCTCTTGACGATAATATTAGCTCACGAAGACGAGGGAGAAGAATGGATTGGGGGAGGTGGGCTGGGTCTTCAAAGAAGGCTGGGACTATAGCCTCGAGCCGGATATATTCTAACTGAGGAGAAGACCTGAACATGGAAAGGATCTGTGCTATGGATGGAGAATGTTCTACTCCGAGTCCTCGTAATGAGAAGTGTGTGAGGTCATGCCACGTGTTCCAAGAGACTCCCACACAGTCAAGGACAAGCCTTGTCAAGCGGGGAGCTTGAACGTTCAGAATGAAGTTTGTTGAGACAAGTGGAATCTTTAGAGAAAGGCTCGTGACATTGGGGAGGTTCGGACCAATGCTGTCGAATAAAGCCATCATGTCATCGGGAAACAGATATACATCAATGGATCTGAGACGATCGGAATGGTGCTGAAGGTTCTCGGTGCATGGCTTCACTGGCAGCGAAGAGATGAGGGATATCGGAGCTGCTTTAGAACGGATGAGGAATTCATGGGCGAGGCGGGAATCACGTAGGTCGATAAGCCGCCACAATCGTGCGGAATTAAGGGAGATGTTCCGCCAATTTCGACAGACTTGCGTCCATGCTAGGCGATATACAGGTTTGTAGGGTTCGTATAGCCATGAAACACATATGCTGAATATATCTTCAAGAATGTCTGTAGGAAGCGAGGCCACGAGTGTCAACTCATTCAAGCGTGTGCGGACATCTGAAAGGGCTGCTGCGAGACGTTGTTCTTCAGCTAGAAGCAGGCGAGCCTGGCGCATAACGTCGACAGAGCGGATACTCATTCTGAGTTGTGGGTGTGGCTGAAAAGGAGTCTTTCAATAGGCTTCGTTGGTCCGGGGGGAGTTAAGCCTAAAATGTACACGTGAGGGGAACGTTGGTTAGGCGTTCCTGGGTAGATTATGAAGCGTGTGCACGCCTTAGGACCATTCAAAAAGATGATTAGGCGAGTGGGTATAAGCCTGGAGAACCTTGGTTATAGGTTCATGGGGAAGGGCTGGGGAGGACTGGCTCACCTGCTTCAAGGGTCTGGTATAACGTTTAGTAGTGTCTGTATCATGAGGCTTATCAGAACGAGGTGTAAAGAGACACTTGAATTCTGTGAGGGAGAAGGTTCGGAGCAGTGAGAACTTCGCCAGCCTTGACGGGCTGGGAGTTAATTAACCCTGGCTCCGCGGGAGCCCAATTCCGCTGGCAACGATGGGAAAGTGCTGCATCGTCCGCCTTTAACGTGGACCGGGATGTATTGTGTCCTTTGAGAAAGACCCTAACAGCATGAGCCCACAATCCATGCCGCTGGGCACTATATCGGTTGAAATGAAGTAGGTAAGGGATTTGGAGGAAAAGTTGCTTACGTTGCCCGCAGTCGGCGTCTGAATTCCTATTCCATAACCACCACCATGTCACAGTGGGGGCAAGCCCAGCCTGGCTACCAATATCCCGCGCAGACAGGTTTTCAAGGTGGTAACCCCCAGTTTCAACCCCAGAACCCCCAGTTTCAGCAACAGAATCCGCAGTACCAGCAGCAAAACCCGCAATTTCAGCCACCGAACCCCCAGCAGGGAGGATTCGGAAATGTTGGGTTAATGCCACAACAGACGGGGTTTCCTGGCCAGCGTATGCAAGGCTTTCAACAGCCTCAGCAGACCGGGTTCCAAGGAGGAGGAGGAGGGGGCTTTATGCAGCCGCAGCCGACCGGCTTCCCAGCACAGGGCAACAATTTCCAGCAGCAATCGCGTCCGATGCCTCCCCCAGTCCCTCCTCTTCCGACTCAATATCAACAACAGAACCAAGCTTCTGGCTTCTTGGGACTGCCACAGCAGCAGCAGCCCCAGGTTAATCGCTTCTTGAGTGCGTCCCCCGGTCTGGTACCTCAAGCGACAGGATTTCCTGGGCGAGGCGGCCCACTTGTTCCACAGATGACTGGATACGTCGATCCAAGACTTCAAATGATGTCGAACACATTCATGCCCATGAACAACGGCTCTCAATTTGGCGCTGGCGCAGCCCCGCAGCTTGCCCCTCCACAGTACAATCTTCAGCAATCTTTTCAACAGCACAACCAGGCACAACGGGGTACACCCACTCCGCAGATGCCCTGGGCGTTGACCAAGGCAGAAAAGAAGCAGTACAACGACATTTTCAGATCATGGGATGCTCAGAGTACTGGTTTCATCAACGGTCAAACCGCCCTTGAGGTTTTCGGAGCAAGTGGACTACCAAAGGATGACTTGGCTCGCATCTGGTACGTTGAAGCGATAACGTGTCAGTACATCGTTAATGAAAGTACAGGACGTTGGCTGATATTGATGACCGCGGAAAACTGAATATCGCCGAGTTTCATGTAGCTATGGGATTGATCTATCGCAGTATGTCTCTATGTATGGTCTTCATTCAAAGATGCCTATTTATTAACAACCTAGGGCTGAGCGGTATGCAGTTACCAGAACAACTCCCAGCCGAACTTGTCCCCCCCTCGGCTCGTGATCTTGGTAACTCTGTCGATATCGTCAAAGATCTTCTTAGGCACGAGTCGCGTGCGCGTTCTCCATCCAGCATTGATACGCCTACATCTTATCTTAAGACCCGATCTTTCAATAACTCGTCATCAACTCTTGATTCCGGTCGCGATGCCACGATATATAAACATAGCGACTCTGAGCCTCCTAGCGGCTTCTACCAACCTCGGTCTCGCCATCTCAATCGCGATGATGTCCGCTCCCGCAGCGAAGATGATAGTCCAGCCGCAGACTTGTCTAACATGAAGCGGATGTTGGCCAATACTGCGAAGATGCTAGATCAAACTGCAGAGGCAGACGCGTCGAGGACAGCAGAAGATGAGGCGTTGGACAGGGAGATGGAAGATTTGAAATATCGCGTCAAGAGGGTTAGCGATGACTTAGAGTATGTCTCACGTGGACCCAAAACAGCAGCAAAGGACCAAGAAAGAAGGAAACTCGAACGTGAACTTCTGAGTCTCATGCATGAACGCGTCCCCGAAGTGGAAAGGAAGATTAAAGCGAGGGACGAACGCAAGGAGAAGGAAAAGAGACAATGGGCACGAGATCGAGATCGGGCTAATGAACGCTCTGGAAGATACGATGCGGAGGATGATTCTTATTCTTCATCTTCCAGGCAATACGATGATCGGGACCGAGACAGGCCTTATTCGCGTGGTGGATACGACAGGGGGAGGGACGACGACCGCGATTCGTACAGACGCGATAGACGTACGCCTTCACGTGACAGTAGAGACCGTGAACGTCCTCGCACACCTCCTACAACACGCTCACCTCCGCCTCCACCTCCTGTCGCTGCTCCTTCTAGTTCTATCCGCGATCCTCCCCCTGCACCACAACCACCCAAGCAGTCTTCCCCCGCTCCGCTAAAAAATATGACACCGGCAGAGCGCCAAGCATACTTACAAGCAGAGGCTAAACGTAGAATCGAGGCTCGTATGGCTGCGCTGGGCGTTGCGGCTCCCTCTTCCTCACCTACTATTGACACAAGCGTAGAAGATAGGCTCCAGCGAGAAAAGAAAGAAGCAGAGGAGAAAACCAGAGCCGCGGAGAAACAGGCGGAAGAAAGGGAACGCTTACGCAATGAGAGACTGGAGAGCGAGAAAGCGACCAAGGCTCCGTCGCCAGCCCCGCCAGCTGCAGCTCCACCCGCCCCTACGCCTACTATCAAGGCACCCACCGCCCCTGCCCCTGCCCCTACGCCCAGGGCTCCCCCTCCTGCTCCTAAACCTCGTGCTCCCGCACCTCCCCCTCCACGTAAAACCCCAGCTGTACGACAGCCCCCTGTTGTCGTCACTCCACCAGCACCTGCTCGGCGCGCCCCCACTCCTGAACCGGAGGTTGATCTAGAAGAAGAGAGGCTCCGCGCTCGTGAGGAAGCTATTCGCAAACAACGCGAAGCACGTGCAGAAAAGCTCCGACAACTCGAGAGGGAGGAAGAAGAAGCGGCGAGGTTGGAAGAGGAGAAGTATCAGGCCAGATTGCAGGCTCTGAAAGCCAGGTCAGCTCCGGCTCCCGTCTCGCCCCCGGCCCCGGCTGCTCCCGCCTTTACGCCCGCCCCTCCACCCCCAAAGGCTGCTACTCCTCCACCCGCTGCCCCTCCTGCACCGGAAAATGTCATGACGCCTGCTGCCGATGGTGGAAAATCAACGAACCCCTTCAGCCGACTCATCAATAAGGGCCCTTCTGCTCCACCCCCAACTACCAATGGGAGCACTAACCCCTGGGCTCGATCGCAAACTGCCCCTCCACCTTCGGCCCCGAACGCGCCCCGTAGTCCGGCTCCTCCTGCTACCAAGGCAGTTTACAATACAGCGCCTTCATCGGCTATTGATGATGATTGGGACGATATCAAAGAGAATGACGAGGATGACGACAGTAGTGATGATGAGATGTCCGGACGGGGGAGGAGGGAGGACATCGCCAGGCAGTTATTTAGTAGTATCCTCCCCACCAGCAGACCACAATCTGCCGCCGCCAATACTACAACCAAGGCGGTCTCTTCGCCTTCCTCTCCTGCGCCTCCCACTCCCCCTGCACCTCCGGCACCTCCCATGAATGCACAAGTAGCTGCGCCATCTGCTCCTCCTCCGCCACCTCAACCCCCAGTAGCACCAGCTGCGCCAACAGCTGCAGCCCCCCCTGGCGACCTTGGTGGTTTGATGCGTTCTATCCAAGGCGGACTCAAGTTACGGCCTGCCAAGACCGTGGACAAGAGCGCTCCTCCCGTTTCCGGCAGAGTGCTTGGCGATACTGCACCCCCTCCACACATCAACGCCGCACCAAGGCCTGCTTCTCCTCCACGATCTGTGACGCCTCCGCCGGCCGCTGAGCTACCAATCCCGGCTGCCATGACCCATGATGAGAGCAGCTCAAGGTCTGACAACAGACAGTCTATGGGCTGGTTTGCTGATCGTGCGGCGGACGCGGGTGTTGAGGTTCAACGGTTGCCTTCTACCAACGAGGAGGAGGAGTACGATGAGGGGATATATGAGTCGTCGGATACGGCACCCATCCCGGCCATACATGTCAATGAAGCTTCACAAGACTCGGTTCCGGATTTGTTGGCTGATATCGATAAAACAATAGGTGAGCGCGGTCTATTGAATATGTTTATCTCGTACTCAACTACATCAACAGTACATCGAGCGAGGACCTTGTACCCTTATGAGGGTGAAGGACCAGATGATCTTTGTGAGTCCTGTTAACATCCGAGGGGTGATTTTGCGCTAATGTATATCAGCGTTCGGAGAGAACCTTGTTCTTACTACCCATCCTTCAAAGACTGGTGGCGATTGGTGGCACGGAACTCTTGTTAGCAACGGGAAGTCTGGTGTTTTCCCCAAAGCTTATGTTGAAGTTATTAAACCAAGTTCGTTCATTCTGTTTCTCTATCGTGACACGATCGGCTCATATGAATTTACCGACAGTCAAGGCCAAGGCCCTCTACACGTACACTGGAAACAATCCGGATGAACTCCCCTTCATAGAGGGAGACGAACTCACGATCATTGACAAGAGCGAGGAGGAGTGGTGGAAAACGGAACAAGGAGGCGTGGTCTTTATTGTACCTGCTGCCTACTTGGAAGTTGTCGAGGGTTAGTGAATTCATTGTCCCTTGAGTTCTCTTTTGTTTACATTGGTCAATAAATAGACTAAAACTTTACTTTTTCTGCTTTATTTTCATGTACCCGCAAATATATCTTAAACTTGGAAAATACAATCACGTTACACGCTTTAGCTGCCATGGGCCAATCGAATATAACGGATGCAACTCCTACCGTAAGCCCTGTCGAACTAACGAGCACCAGTTATCTTCCAGGGACCATCCAGACGTCAGCCCACGAGGACATGGCCAGCGACGGAGATGATGATAGCGATTCGGACGACTCGGATTATCTATCTTTCGATGAAAGTGATGTGGAAGACGGGTATCCCGAAACGAAGGCCGAACGTGAGGCACGTGCCCACGAACGTCAGCTGGTGCTTGAGGCTGCAGGGCTTATCGTCACCCAAGACGACAAACCACCCCCTTCATTAATACGCGCAAGATCAACCAAACGCCGTCCTGCTCCTGCCGCCCCCGAACGGACCTCGATAATCCTAGTTCCCCCATCCAAGGAGCTACCACCTGTCCCCGCCCCAGAACCTGACCCCGAACCGATTGATCACGCAAGACGTCTGGACGATGCGTTTGATCGATATGAATCATTCAAGAACTCGAACGGCAATCGGATGTCCGTGGCTTCTGTCGACACCTTGCCTCCATCCCCAAGCGCGTCGAGTTTCTCCGGGACTAATGCGAGCCCCTCAAAGGATAGCGGCGAAAGCCGGAGTTACTCCAACTTTTTGAATTTCCTCGGCCGCACGAAGACGCCAGACGGTGACCGACGGCCGATGAGCACGTTGACCATATCTGCTCCTATCATGAACAACTCGGACGACCCCTCACGCTCGAATAGTCCCGCATTCGGCACGGTATGTTGCTCTGGGAGATTTAAGCTCCGGTGCCTGCTGCTGACCCCGTTTGTATTCAGTCCTGGGCGAGTTTGGTTGATAAGACAGCGCTGGAAGGAATTCCGCCTGGGGAACGGCGAAGGCAAGAGGTGTGTATCACCTATATCAAGTGAGGGTTTATTATTCATGACCCCGGATTGATAGGCTATTTTTGAGCTTATCAACACCGAGGCTGCTTATGTCCGAGATCTCCAACTTATAGTAGAGGTAATTATATTGCTCTCAATTCTGGCAGATACTTACTGTTGCCCAAGGTCTTTTATTCAAGTATGTTGCCCCTCTTGTCTCAAAAGGAAGTCACGGTGGTCTTTGCCAATGTCGAGGACATTCTGTTGACGAACACAGTGAGAAATAACCTCTTCTTTTCCGAGCTTCCATACTGAACACATCTGATCTCCAAGACCCTGATGAGTTCTCTGGAGGAGCGGCAAAAAGATTGTCGGCTGTATGTGGATAAAATCGGTGACATACTGCTGAATCACTTGCCTAACATGGGGGTTTACATGGTGCGATGTTGTCTCCTTGAAGGCTGTGTCTCGTTTGTCATATGCGATGCCATAGGGATATTGTGTCAATCAATCCACGGCCATCAAGGTTCTCAAATCGCTGAGAGAGTCGAATCCCGCCCTGGCTTCTCATTTACAAGTATACATTACTCCAAACCTGGTTTATGCCACCTGACATGTACTCTAGCGCCTTCGTGATGACCCCGTAGTCCGGAATCTTGATTTGTCAAGCTACCTCCTTGTTCCAAGTAAGTCGATATTGATCTGGATCTACTCGCGATCCTAAAGTTTTTTTTATCAAGTGCAACGGATAACCAAATATCCACTGTTAATCAAGCAGGTGGGCCCTCTGAATATATATTTACGACCGTTTTTCAAGAGAATCCAGATTCTCAATCATACGGAAGCAGGCGATGAGCGAGCAAGCATTCAGAATGCTCTTGACATCTCTGAAAAACTCCTGGATCGCATAAACGAAACGATTCGGGATCAAGAGGGTCGTGAGACACTCAAGGCTATTTCTCAAAATCTTTGGATCGGCCAGGGGTATTTTTCTCTATTTCTGTATCTCCGACCTTGATTGAACTTGTTTCAACACAGCCGACTTGATTTGACTGCCCCCACTCGGTATATGGGTGCGCGTAAACTCATTAAGGAAGGGGCGCTAATGAAAGCCAAGAGTGGCCGAAAGTTATATGGTTTCTTGTGCAGCGATATTTTGGTTCTAACGGATGAGTCGATGAAGACCCTTTATCGAATGGTAGTTTCCTCTCTGCCTCTTTGTGTACCTAAAAATTGACACTTCCTTCACAGCCCATCCCTCTAGCTCAGGCAAGAGTAAAGGAGGTTCACCCAGGAAAAGGTCACCCGCTTTCCGTCGCGTGGACACATCGCTGATTCCTTCTGTCTTTGTTAAGATGATCTCACATTCCAAGTTACCCAAGCTTATCCCCGAGGAGGTGACGCAATCGCACTCAAGGCGACGTCTGTTCGTGATTGCCAAGGTAAGATAGGTCCATCAACTCCGAGGACGAAAACATGACTCAACAGAAACAGTATGGATGCATGAAATAGAATACGCAGGCCGTAGATGTCGGCATGCTGAGGATCGTGCTACTAGGAAACACAGGAAATGATAGCCAAGCTGGCTTGGTCATAGGGTTTTTTTTTGCTTTCTCTCTCTTTCTTCCTTCTCGGACCGACATAGACATGGACTTGAGCTTATGATCGTTGTATAAACTATGTAGTACTCCCACAATTTGTTTATAATATGTGCTTCGAGCCTACAACTGTCACATGTTTCTACCGAGGCTTCCGAGGCCCGGTACTACGGGCACAGCATATCCGAAATGCAGACTTGTTATAAACCGCTCCGGCTCTCCTGCGTTTTCTTTCGCATAACTTACCTCTAGAGACAATGTCAGTCCCAGGTACGACTGCTCTCTATGAATCTCTTCTCAGACCGCAAGAGCTGAAGTCGAGTTGCCAGATCTTAACATTTCGTCGTTGTTCAATGTCAAGGGAAAGATTGGTAAGAGACCCTTATTTTATGGTAGTCATGTCCTCACATCTAGAGTAGTTCTCGTGACTGGAGGAGGGTCTGGGATAGGGAAGATGATGGCGGCAGGCTTCGCCCAGAACGGCGCCAAAGTCTACATTGCAGCACGAAAAGAGGCCCAGTTGAAGGAGGTACGTGTGTAATTGAAAAAGTCGCGTTATACAGAAAGCTAATATTGTTTCATGCTGCGTTCAGGCAGCAGATGACATCAACAAGTCGGCCTCGGGAAAGGTACACTACATCACTGCAAATGTCGGAGTACGTCCGATTGCGATCGTTTTGTCAGCGAATTTGAACCAACTTTTTGATGCTCTGAAAGTCTAGAGCCGGCTGCGAGGCCCTTATATCCGAGTTCAAGAAACGTGAATCTAAACTCCACATCTTGGTGAATAACTCTGGAATTACGTGGGGCGGCCCCTTCCATGACTTTCCAGAAGAGAAAGGCTGGGACAACATCTTCAATGTCAATGTGAAGAGCATTTTCTACAGTAAGTCGACCTTTGTCATCAAGGGCATGACGCTCATTCTTCCCCCGTTAGTGACGTCTGGGTAGGCCATTTCAATCGCGCCATCCATTTGAAGTTATTGAATGCGGGGTTAGCCTGTCGGACCTACTTTCCCAGGGTTCTACGGCTCTAGACCCTGGCCGCGTGATCAATATTTCCTCAACGGCTTCTGTCGATCCTACTAGTGAAGGCGCATTGAGCGGAGAGGGCAATGGTACCTGGAGTTGTACGTAAAGTCTTATCACGAAATCAGGAGACCTCACTAATCAGGGGCCTCTTTACTAGATCAACCAAGTAAAGCAGCAGGTGAAACAGACACTTTAATAACTACACTTGTTCTAAGACGATCGATCTAGTGAATCAACTAACCTCGCAACTCGCTATGAAGCTAGGGCCTCGCCATGTAACGTAGGTGTAATTGGCTCTCTTTTTCTACAAGGAATTCACTTGATATGATCAGAGTCAATGCCATCCTTCCTGGGTACGCCCCTTTCTCATGTCCGCTTTCTGCTACTAACGCAGCTTCGATACCTAACAGCTTGTTTCCTAGTAAGATGACTGCATTCGGATTCAGATCAGTTGGAGACGAGGCATTTGCGTCCGCACAACCCACAGGTACGTTGTCTGCAAGGCCCGCCGGACCTATGGTTCTAAAACAACCCTTTCATCCTTCCCATAGGTCGGTTTGGCATGCCTCAAGACGTCGCCGGGCTGGCACTGTTCCTAGCATCTCCTGCATCTGCCCATGTCACGGGCACCCATACCCTCCTTGATGGAGGTGCTAGGTACAAAACCGCGGGTATTACGGCCACGACAAAACTATAAACAAAGCTAGATTTTCTTTCCCCTACCTTATTGCATGTTGTATGGAGGATAGTATAATTATTATTTCTGTACCGAAGGTTTCTGCAGTGAGATGGATGCTTGTAGTAGGACTAACAATACACGGTGTGTTAACTCATAAGCTAAATACAACTGGCTCTCTCAGAGGAACCATGTGTGAAACAATAATTCTAGGCAACAGGGTAGTGTATAGAAGGACTTCTTGGCTATTCTTGGTGCCTGACAAGTATTGCAAGGACAGTACTAATAAGTGGGGTGTTCAAGCAAAGAATCTCCAATTATTAATTTAATATGTACTTTGTATGAAGACCAGGCCAAAGGGTCCTCACACTATGAAGAGGGGGCTTGCT